>NQII01008550.1:19865-69037 GCA_002778355.1 Clitarchus hookeri | reverse complement strand
TAAGTTCGTGGACTGGCAGCATAGTGTCGCTGTGGTGCATTGCAGCGGATGTAGTTTGGAACACGGGCCTGCTGACGTAGTTTCGAACTGCTCACTACGTGTCCGTGTTGGTCACGTGTCAACTCAACTTAATATTCCTGGAAAAAACCTTCAAGGAGAAACCAACGCACCATAATTGTACGCTGGACAGATAAGTAAAAATAAACATCCTTATGCTTACAAATTAACCGTGTTTCCCAAATTACATTCCTAAAAACCTAAATAAAGCCAAATGTCAACATTCCGCTTTGTTTTTGCAAAATATTTGTATGTTAAAGTGGAAAAACATACGAAAATGCAAGGAGGTGAAAGTTGGCCGACTGTTACGTTGCCTACTCACGCATTTGCGTTCCTTGCGTTTTTTGTAAACGGGTACAGAGTATTTTTTGCTTTCGACTTTTTGTATCGTAGCATTTCTTACGTACTTGCGTCCTGAATTTTTTTTATAAACCCGGCTTTACTGGCCAATGTCAACATACCTCTTTCCTCCTTTTATTTCTCATTTACTAGTGAATAAAAATTACGAGTTACAAGCAAAGTAAAAATGAAAGTTCTATTTTAACGTTATCGGAAGTATAACGCATTTGCGATAGATATATGATATATTTATAAAATGACCAAACACTTGTGACACTGGAAGATATCTAAGGTTTTTTAAATTCAGAAAGTGCTAAGACACAGTGAATAAATTATACCACTTAAATCGCTCCGGTTTTTACGCGGTGTTCTCTTGCGACGTGCCAAGTAGACTAATTTGTGGTAGCAATCGCTTCTCCTCTTACCTGGCACACTTTACTTTAGAGAAGGGGCAATTTAGCTTTAGTTAGTTGGCTTGCTGTACGTTGAAGCCATAGGAATAAAGAGCAATTACGCTGTTATCGAGTGTTGCAAAATGTTACTAAATCTAGAATTAGGATAATTGTAACTGTGGGTGTGTTCATTCTTTAATCTTATTTAGATTAACGNAATTGTAACTGTGGGTGTGTTCATTCTTTAATCTTATTTAGATTAACGGCTATTACAAACAAAGCTCGAACTGGTTGGAGCAGCCAAGAAAAACTTCGACTGTGCTAAGCTTCGATTCAGTGTGATTCCTGCGAAGGTTAGTCAAAATTTATCCGCACTCTAAATATAGAATTTATTATAATCAACATGCAGGGAAAAAACACATTATTTTACGAAAGAAAAAATCTCCTTGGTTTGTCCATTTGTCAACAAGCAGTCTTATTCCATCATCACAAAATTATTTAGGCTGAGCTGCGAACAACGATTGCTCCACTGTCTTCACGTCGTCATAAGATATGAATCTTCGTCCTATTAGGATTGCTTTCAGGGGACAAAAAAAATGAAAATCTGGTTATGCAGGATGAAGATGCTTTAAGGCTCCCACCTACCTGGAGCATTTTCTGCGTTTGAGGCCAAGAAGGGCGAGAGCGATAAGGGCCACACTGCAACGCGCATCAAGTGCGCCATCACCTCTAAGCGCAAGGCTCCGAACATATTGTAGTGTTATTGCCGTGCTGCGTGTAGCTACGAAACTTTCAGCAGTGACCCTTCTATGTTATTGGTGGAAAGTCTGTAGCAGAGTTCAATGTAACGCCCTTGAGAAGTTTTGTATGTATTTTGAGATACAGTACTTTGATCAAGTAGTTTATTTACCATTTAGAAGTACTCTGAAATGGTGTTTATAATAGTGCGTGACACCTTGAGAGCACTACGCAGACCTCGTCTGAAGTGTGAGTTTTTTTGTAGATCAGCTCATTGGACAAACGTACAATATTTTCGTGGGAAAACGAGTATTTCAGACACTTATACAGAGCAAATCAAGCGTCAGGCAGGAAGAAGCCTTAACGCCTTAAAACGAAGTTTATACAGTACTGTGTCAAAAGTGTAAACAGAGGTGTGCGTACGTGCGTTGTCATGCAAGAGCAAGAGGACAAGGTAGTTGGATACGCAGTTCTCCGCGACAACGCCCTTTCTTCATACTGGGCTAGTAGTCATCAACAAAAATCGGCAATGAACAAAAAAATAAAATCGCTGCTCGCTGCTCTTAAGTGCAAGTCTCAGCCTGGCATTAATTGTTATCGACAGCCTACGGGAAAGTCGCGAAATTATTTTGAGCTAGCATAATTTCAAAACACTATATCGTCCTGATCCTTTAATTTGATGGTTAGTACCGTTATTTAGGTTAGGCACTTTGCATAGCAATCATGAGAGTAGAATGATTATGTATATTTGGGTGCATCGGGACCTGGGACCGAAGCTCGGAGCTGTTCAAGCTCCGTCATTCCGGTCCCTCGGCGGCCATATTGTCCGTCATGCTAGAGGTCGGTGACCTCAACCTTGAGCTTTGACCTTAACCCTGGTAACGTTTAACCTTGAAAACTGAAAAAATCCCAAAAATCTAAAATAATTAATAAAAATACATTTAAAAAAATTACTAAAGATTTATAAAAATTTATTTAAAAATTTAAAAATTGTATATAACAAATTTATAAAATTAAAGTTTAGAATGTTTGTGGCCAGAGAGGATGGGGAGCTGGAGCCGACCGACTGCCATGTTGTAACATCACCCCACTGCCATATTGGATGGATATCAGTAACCGTGAACTTTGACCTTGATACCATTACCATGACCGTTGATAACCTTGAACCCAAGAAATCGCTAATATGTTTAAAAAGTTCGCAAAAATTATATAAACCATTAAAAATTATTTTAAAAATATAAAAAAAAATACTAAAAATTTGTTTAAAATTTTTATAATAAATTTAAGTTTCGAATGCTTCGGCTTAAAGGGGATGAGGGACTGGAACCGACAAACCACTATGTTATGACGTCACCCAACCACCATGTTGGACCCAGGTAACCTTGACCTTGACCCATGACCTTCACACTATAAACATGGCATTCAATAACCTTGAAAACAAAAACTCAAGAAAAAATTGTGAAAATTGAGTAAATTCATAAAAAACAGCGAGCATATTACATTACCGACTAATACCGCCATCTTGAATCCAGGTGATCTTGACATTTGACATTAACCTTGTAACCTTCGACCTTGTACCAAAAAATTCGTAATAATTACAAAAACATTGCTTAAGAATTTATAAAAAATTAATAACATTATTATTATAAATTGCTTTTTAAAATTAATTTTACGAACTTATATTTCCGGAGGTCTCCCACAGCACCACTTCCAGTAGACGACTGACCTCCGCTCCAATCAATGACATTAAAGTAATATTCCCCTTCCTTTATCCAATCACCTTTGCCCATTCTGTCCAATGTACTCTTCCCGCCATATTGGTTATTCATTATCGTTTATCATTTGTTTACATTTTCAACACCTAGGTGGCACTGATAATTCCAACCATGTTAGATCTGGATGAACTTCACATTGACCTCACATCTGTGACATTGACCCCTTGCCAATAACCTTGAAAACCTAAAATATTAAAAAAAAAAATTTCTAAAAAGTATAAAAAAATATAATTGAAGACTTGTTTTGCTATCAATGTATCGATAAACCTCGCAATTTTTCCAACAATTAGCACTGCAATCAGCACCGCAATAAGCACCACATGCACCAATCTTTCCATCAATCTTTTTATATTCCCATCTATCATTTGCCATTTTTCCATCAATCTTTCGCTATCTTTCCATCGATCTATCGTAATTTTTCCATCAATCTTTCACAATCTTTCCATCAATGTTTCAATCTTTCCATCAATGTTTCAATCTTTCCATCAATGTTTCAATCTTTCCATTAAGTTATCAATCTTTCCATCAACTGTTAAACACCACCCAAACTCTCTCATTCTCATTGTAGTGGTCAAAGAAAAAGTGTTGATTATTTCGGTTACTTTATTTCATCTGTTCCATGGTTATTTGTATTTAAAGAAAAAAATTAATCCCACTTTGCTGATGAACTATTTGTTCGTACATTGCAAATCAGACCCCATTAATTTTATGATTGCAGTTTAATACCATATGTTTTCACGAATTCAATGAACACGAGCTCAACTTCAAAAACATGTTAATTTGGCTTTCTTTTTCAATTGGATCGCAGTTTCTAAGACAAGCCCTGGACAAATTAAAGCTAATACTACCTGATCTGGCGTAAAATTGGAGCATCAGCCCATGAACAACAAACTCAGGTTCGAGTGCACAAAGAACTGTGGAGTCCAGCATGTTGCCAAATGAATATGCCAAATTTTCGGTTCTCTAGTTACAGGTGCAGTAAATGAGAACATTTAATATTATTACTGCACAGAATAGGTGTTCCGTTACAACAGCCAACGGGATATAGGTTTGTTTTCAGCTATCACATTATGAACCTCTCGTAACTTATAACAGTTGAACGGTTTACCAATCAGTTAACCACGCGGAAGATAATTGAACACTGAACCGCATAGTGTATAGCACTGGGCTAAAAACATCCTTCAAATGCGTTATGAACAGAATTGTTAAATACTGGGTCTAAATGGGTTCAACACATCTGTAACAGCTTATCAATCTAATTTCCGTTAAACAGTTCTTCACTACCTGAAATTTCACCAGTGGAATCTAGAAAGTTGCCTACGCAGTCAAGTTTCACTATCATGACCATCAGCTTATATCCATAATAACCGCCTTTTGTAGCAACGGCTGTAGCTAAAAGGAGTGGTAGTTATTCAATAAGATGCTGAAATGCTGCCAAGGGCATTTGGAGCCACGTACACTGCATTGCACATTGACTACTGCTGAATGGTGGGTAGTATGACTCTATGCAGCATCCACTATGATCGATGTGATCCTAAAACTTTTCGATTCTGTTCACATCTGGGGAATTAACGGTCCAGGGAAGTACTTGGAAGTCATGCTCCTCCAACGACTCCCGGACAATTTCGGCCGAGCGACACAACGTGTTGCATCCTTTAATTGAATAAAAAAAAAACAATGATCAAAAGAAAATATCTTAACTAAAGTGGTTTCAATACTTTGTTTAAGTTATCTACAAACAAACATGTTTAAATGGTTTTATAATATATCTGAACCCCTCAGCCCTGGACTCCCCATGATATTGCCACCTCATAGAAACCAGGCCTCTAGTCTAGACAATTGATCTGCCCCCTTTTCTTTCCCCTCCCCGGGGGGAGCTTGCTCGAGATGTATCATATTTAATTGGTCGCGAACTGGTAACTTTATATGTAGAGAGCTTGGTCGTACTAATGTGACTCGACTTTGTTTATACTGTGTTTGTTATAAAACTCGGTTACAAAATATTAATACAAATTCGCATTGATAATTTTAATAATTTATAATTATATAACCTCAAGTATATATGTGTGGATATGTTGGAAGTAATCGGGGAGAGAATATTTCACCCTAAAGCAACACAATATGTCCTTGTCAACGTAAGTCCTAAAGTCGATAATTTTCAAGTTGCACACCTCCCAACATTGTACCACACGTATTTGTAACAGTCAATATTTTACGGGGTGTGCTTATTAATCTTATCAGCTGGAATGGCATGGGTGTTATTACCTGTCCCATTGAACTGTTGACAGCCGACTCACGGCGAAAGTCATGCGGTTAGAACCCACTAGTTAAGTGTTGTTATGCACAACATAAAGTATCCATGGGAGCTTATGGCTTATAGCAATCGGGAACTGATGGACATGCACTTAATGTACAGACTTACCGAGTGTAATGCGATTACACCAAGACGTTTGTACGTAGAACAATTTCCGAATCGTCATCTTCCAAATAGAAACGTGTACATTCAGTCACAAGGTTGACATTTTGAGCGTGTATTGCAGTTACGTATCACTGCTGGTATACAAACATGGCCACAGCTACTCGAATTGGACTGTGTTACAATAANCGTGTATTGCAGTTACGTATCACTGCTGGTATACAAACATGGCCACAGCTACTCGAATTGGACTGTGTTACAATAACTATTACGAATACATCCAATACAACATTGGAAGGTCTGTTACTCATGTTCACAGGAACATTGTGTGTTGTTTTGGANCATGTCTTGCAGTTACGTATCACTGCTGGTATACAAACATGGCCACAGCTACTCGAATTGGACTGTGTTACAATAAATATTACGAATACATCCAATACAACATTGGAAGGTCTGTTACTCATGTTCACAGGAACATTGTGTGTTGTTTTGGANATATTACGAATACATCCAATACAACATTGGAAGGTCTGTTACTCATGTTCACAGGAACATTGTGTGTTGTTTTGGAGTGTACTATCCACATCCCGATTGTTTACCACATATTTGGGAACATTCTGTACATAAAAGATTAGTCGTATTTTTGATCAACAGGACAATATTACTTGTTCAATATTAATCGATCACTTTTGAAAGCTTAAGTTACTTTTTTAACTTATTTTGTATTCATCTGCCTAGCGTAAAAAGTAACATTTTAAATGATTTTGTTGTGCAGTACACACGTGTACAAGAAGGGAAAATTTAAAATGGTTTGCAATTTGTATANTGCCTAGCGTAAAAAGTAACATTTTAAATGATTTTGTTGTGCAGTACACACGTGTACAAGAAGGGAAAATTTAAAATGGTTTGCAATTTGTATATGTTCCAATTATTATTAAAATGTATATAAATACAAGGGTTGCCAATTTAAATTACCTTTAATTAAAAAATCAAACGTTAATTAAAACATAGAGGCACATTTCATGTCGCCATTAGCGGAAGGAATATACGATAATTCGTTTTTACTACAAAATTTCGGCAGTTCCCAGTAGATAATTTTCTCCAAAGTTATTCCAGGAAATTACGGCTAACTATGAACTAACTATATCTTTCAGTCGCCTCTCTAAATTATTTCCGAAAGACAAGCTAATTTAAGAGTCCCTCGTTTTACGGCATATTCCAACTTCCTTGTGTTAGTTGCGTCTGTCTAGACCGAATCTATTCGGAACGCAGCCGGGAACGAGACTTTAAATNTTCCAACTTCCTTGTGTTAGTTGCGTCTGTCTAGACCGAATCTATTCGGAACGCAGCCGGGAACGAGACTTTAAATGAACGCTAAAAATAGAAACAGTAGTAGTTATAGTAATATTCCCCCTACCCTCCTTCCACAACTTCTCTCCACGAACTCCGGATGAGAGCGGGCAGCGTGCGGGCGCCGTATCTGTCCTCAGGTGAGAGTTAGTTTGTGTGTCGTCCCATTAGCGTCGCGCGTGTATAAACGCGACGTAAAGCCTAATTAAAATAAATAAACAAACCTGGGAGATGCCCTGTCCCCTTGGAGAAGGGGGGAGGAGGAACAGTGCGGGCCCGCCAGAGGGAAATTAACAAGCGGGATTTGTCTCGCGGTTGGAACCGGGCCAGCCGCAATCCCGACTCATCATCACGACGCCCCCCCCTCCAATAAACCTTCTTTTAAAAACCTCAGCCCCCTCCCCTACCACTCCACGGAACCAAAAGCACGAAGCTGGTTTCCAAACGCACAAAGCTGGTTCAGACCAAGAAGGCACCTCAGGGTGTGGCAATTGCTATTCAGTGTCGTGTATATACGTACATTTCGGGTAGGTACACGTTATCTCGCCTGCAATAATTATAGGTTACGCCATTTTTTTTTAAAGTCAAATGACTTTTAGGCTAAATTATTATGCGCTCCAATGCACTGTCCTCCCTACACGCTAAAACATGATCACTTTTATAAAAAAGAACTACAACTTTAGGTCGTAGTATACGAAGTACGATTAGGTACGGAAAGGCCCTTCGTTATTACAATGGGCTCCGAATTACATCAATAGCGAAATTTGTCACACTGAGGAGTGGGCGCGAGCCATTGCAGGGCAAGGTGAGCGTAGGTCTTTGGGAAACACGTAGTCTGCATTGAGTTATTTTAACTTCTGAAATATGTTACTCTCCGTAANGGTGAGCGTAGGTCTTTGGGAAACACGTAGTCTGCATTGAGTTATTTTAACTTCTGAAATATGTTACTCTCCGTAATTTGATTGGCTTCCACAGACTGGGTACTGAATGGAGTGTACAGTTAACCAAAGCTTGGAACTGAAGAATTTATTATAACTCAGTGATTTAAATCAGTGATTTCAAATCACAGAGAAAAATTATTCTTCCAGTGCAAAATTTCATACTTATTTTTGTGATATTTCTCATGTTTGGAGTGATTTTCAATGTTGAATGAAGCCTATTATAATAGAGCCCATCGACATGCCTATGGAATGATTANACATGTTTGGAGTGATTTTCAATGTTGAATGAAGCCTATTATAATAGAGCCCATCGACATGCCTATGGAATGATTAATTATGGGTATGGGATTAACATAATTCAAATGGAATCAACTCAAGGCGTAAATAAATGTCATAACGTGGCGTTGCAGATACCGCACAAAAATAAGTATAATCCACGCCAATTTTCATAGCAGCAGGAACGTTGACTCTCTTGACAGGCCTTGCATTAGCTTGTAGCAGAGCTATTATGGTATCAGGCATCTAGTGGTATGGGCTTTGAAAACTCGATGTTCGCAGGGCCGCGGTGGTGTAGTGCTCAAACTGTTCGGATCCCACCTGGGCGAACCAGGATCGATTTCCGGCGGGGTCGCTCCCTGATTTTGTCATTTGGGAATCGTGCCGGACCATGCAGTTGGTTGGCGGGTTCTATCGGGGATCTCCCACTTCCCCAGCCCTTCCATTCCGGTGCTGCTCCACACTCGCCTCGCTTTACCCTCATTGGATCGCATTCAGCGCAGACAGGGCCTCTCGGTACGTTACCAAATTTTGATAGTTTTAAAGATTTTTTATTAATGAGGCTTGATAATTATTATCAAGTTCACTTATTCAAGGACTTAAGGTTGGCTCGGTTAGTCATTGGCCTCCTAGTTCTGAGGTGCACGGTTTGATTCCAGGCCCTGGTGGGCGGGATATTTTAGGACGAGGGATTCTCATGTGGAGAGAGAAAGAGAGTAGTGGACAATGCCATGGCGTTGGGGCTTTCTCGTGGTTATTCCATTTCCTCGTGCATATTTATTCGGCAGCGTCTTCGCTCCCATCTCGTCTCACCTCGTACATTCTTCGAGCTGTCAGGAGCGACAGGCTTGTCCCTAAAGTAAGGCAGCCTACTCTCATCCACACATGAACCCTGCCTCAGGCGGGAACTGCATGTGGGCTTTCACATAGGTCTACTAAAGCATTATATCCTTTGAACGCTTTATACAAAATTGCCACATAAAAGACATGATCTAATCCGTAATCCATTCATGGTTACTTCCAACCAAGCTTATATCAGTCAAGGAACTTACACCAAATGGACAACGCGCCCCATTCGTGCGTACTCGTAATAATACTTCACATAAGAACTATTTCTTACTAGGCATTACCAGAAAACTTATTTTCTCCCTGTTCTTATTCATATTAACTATAAAAGAAACATTTTAATTCATAGATAAAATATAAGCGAAAACTCAATTCAACAAAACATAAGAAGGAAACAACCCAGCACGTTGCACATTGAATGATTTTTCAAAGGTTCGATTAAAAAAGTGCGAAGAAACTGCAAAAAGACTATACCTACTTGTTCCACCGTATCAGGGTAATGTTCAGCCTAAACTGTAAGAGGCCGGGGCCACCCAATTTGTATTCAAGTTTTGTGTTGTATGATACTCTGATAAATAAGCACTGAGCATGTTTGTCACAATTTTCCAAAATAACGTTACAAAATAAAAAAATTACTGCAATTTATTATAACTATATTGATTTTAAATGAAAAACTGTACGGAGACAGATTATTTTTAATTATTGCATGAATAAGAATTATTTCTTAGATGCCATCACCGAATTTCATGCTATGGAAGGAAGAGGTGAGGATATGCAGAAGGTAGTAAATTGTTACATTGCCGAAGATAGAAGTTTCGTAAGTTTCTAAATTTAGACCAAGTTTATGATTTTACGACCTGGCAGTACAACCATGTACGTAAGTGACGTGGTATTCCCGGTTGTAAAGTGATCTGACGTTGCTGTGTAAATGATGGCCAGTTAAAATTTTACGAGAGGCTGAGCCATGTATGAAACTTATAATTGTTTGGACTATCTTCAGTGTGCAGGAAGTTATTAATTAAAATCAGGAAGTTTTGAATTATTTCTTCCGCCTTATTTAGCGAAATCGTTCGCGTTAATTAGTGTAATGTGCCATGTTCATTCTAGATTTGCATATAGAGTATACAACAAGCCCATATTTCCAAACAAATGTATAAAATCATAGTTGATGTAAACTAATTTATCGTATGTTTTATTCAGGAGACGTTAAATTTATCTGGCCTAGAAAATATATGTATTTACATTAATATTTAAATTCCTACTTTCGTAGCAATTTTTTATATTTTAATTACTTCCAGTTAAACTAAACATATTTTTGCATAGCAAAAAAAATTTGTGCGCCAAAATGAGCATACAATTTGGTTTCCCATTTACGAGCGAAAGACTTGTCTATGAAGTTTGATTTCTGCTTTCAAATAAAAAAAAACCGTTTTGGGGTTAGTTGTTTGGATTTCTTTACGTTAAAATCTAAAAAACTCCAGATTCAGACAAGACATTTAACGATTACACAAAAATGTTTAAAAAGGATATTTATAAGTTAAGCTTCATTATTAGACTATAGCATTGAACTTTGCTAGTGGTAATATAAAGTTAAGTATAAATAGAGGACGTATTTAGNGCTTCATTATTAGACTATAGCATTGAACTTTGCTAGTGGTAATATAAAGTTAAGTATAAATAGAGGACGTATTTAGTGAACGGGTAAATAAGGTAAAATGACACTGTCCCAAATGCGTTTACCTATGAAAACCATAAAATGCATTATCATTTATGCAGCACCTGAAGTCCTGCAAATGTCGTTGTTATGTCTATTTATAATAAAGAAAAAATATTTTTTGGTATAACTCAGCATATTTGATTTAAGTGAATTTAATGTTAAGTTGCAAGGCTTCGTGGTACACGCGAAGTAAATTTTCTCTAAATATACACTGAAGAGCCACAAAAACTTGTATAGGCGTGTGTATGCAAATAACAGAGGTATGGAATCAATCAGAGTAACGCGATGCAATCAACAGCTAGATCGGTCACTGCTGCTACAATGGCAGGTTATGAAGATTTAAGTGAGTTTGAACGTGGTGTTATAGTCGACGCACGAGAGATGGGGCATAGCATCTCNTGGCAGGTTATGAAGATTTAAGTGAGTTTGAACGTGGTGTTATAGTCGACGCACGAGAGATGGGGCATAGCATCTCTGAGGTAGCGATAACATTTGGATGTTCGCGTACGACCATTTCACGAGTGTACCGTGAATATCGGGAACCCGGTAAAACATCACATCTTTGACATCGCTGCGGCCGGAAAAAGATCGTGAAAGAACGGGACAAACGACGACTGACGAGAATCATTAAACGTGACAGATGTGCAACCCTTTCTCAAATTGGCGCAGATTGGATTTGTGGGTTTCCCTGCAGGATTCATGGTGTGAATTGCCTCCTGCATACTTTCAGACATAATTCGAGTCCATGCCACGTCGTCTTGCGGCACTTATGCGTGCTCGAGGAGTCTTACACGATATTAGGCAGGTGTACCAGTTTTTTTTGTCTCTTTAGTGTATAACATTACATAGAATTTTTTCTTTTAACTTTTGTCAATTAGTTCGAGAACCGTAATAAATAATTGGGTCGTCGGTTACCAGGAACGAACAACACGTATAAAGACACGTGTATGTATTGTGTTATGTTTATTTTGGGTTATAACCTAGGTCACCATTACTGTATGAAAACGATATTTCTGCATGAACTGGGTCATGTGTGTCGTTGGTTGACATACAACGGTAAGTATTGTGTACAAATTAAAGAATTTAAGCGAGGAAAAAACTTCGAGCAAGCATTAGTTCAAGTTCACGTTTTCTGTCTTCTAATATTTATGTAAAGGATTGAACTTATCATTTTACATCTAATGTTATTCATTCAAAATACATTCCAGAAAAAACTGTGTTCATTTAACACGTGTTTGTTGCGATTGCTTGCTTTTCCTCGGCCACGCGAAGGCTTAATTTTTAATACGCTCTCGCAGCCGTACCTAAAAAGGTCAGAAGTTCTTAGGTTCTATCATATAACTTTCAAATAAATGAAATAGCTGATTTAAGTTCCTTGAATACTTAAACACAAACCTTTTATATCACGGTAATCGCCGCAAATGCATACATTTCAACGTAAAAAAAGGTATATTTACATAAGTATCGTAACTGAATCGCGAACAGCAGTTCCATGTCGTAACGATATCCAATAAATGCAATTTTTAAACTGGCGGCTTCTTAAACTGGTTAGTATTACTTTTTTTTGTAGACATTAAAGTAAGCAGTGGTACACAAGTTAAAAAAAAATACATCCACATTCTCTTAACCTTAACTCTAAAATCGAAACATTTAAAACTGCTACAAATCTGCGGATTTCACTGCATATATAATTTAACTGCTACGTCGGAATCAATAAAATTCTACTGATCATTTTAGTTGTAGGTAATCACCGATCAAACAGAGATTGCTAGAGAATTGCACTGGCCTGGCAATAAGAACTTGGTGCATTCCACTGCTTCGCCAATACATAACGGCTCACTGACTTAAGTTACTGTAAAAAAAATTGTACTGATTTTAATCACTTATTCATTTTTAGAGTGCAAGGGTGGATTCTAAAGGCGATGTGCGTATATGTACGTTGTCCGCGGTAAATTGAGCACTTGTGATAGTCCTGCTTAAGATAAAATTCTCTCCGCATTTAATTATTTCTGCCGTGTTAAAATATACCATTTCCGTTAACAACATTACTGCACTCNGATAAAATTCTCTCCGCATTTAATTATTTCTGCCGTGTTAAAATATACCATTTCCGTTAACAACATTACTGCACTCATGCTTTGATCAAGTGTAAAATGTGAATTTGATTTGAACTTATATATGTTGCAAATATGCCAATTCTCAATCATAATTGCGTAAAAGTGTTGGAAAATAAATTGAATTAATTTAACGTCTATAAATTTACATATCACACTATTAATACGACTGTATTATGTGTAACCACTTTTGCTGAATCACTGCCAACACTACCATGAATATTTCAGTAGATGCTTACGTTAACATATAGGCCTACGCAGATTCGAACAGTATGTTTTTTTCCCTTCAATTAACCGCAAACAGCTTATAGTTGATCTGCAGTCCGTTTGGAAAACGCCTTTCACTTAATCTACTATCTCTGTAGACAACATTTCATGGGCGGCTGAAAGTTGAGTAAGTGGTAGATAGGACTTAAAGTCTCGTCGACAGTGAGGTCATTAGAGANCATTTCATGGGCGGCTGAAAGTTGAGTAAGTGGTAGATAGGACTTAAAGTCTCGTCGACAGTGAGGTCATTAGAGACGGAGCAAGTCGCGCAGGGAAGCAAGAACGTGGGATGAATCGGCAGTAGCCTGCACTCTAAGAAATGATTCGTAAAATTACCTTATCAATGTATACGAATAGTTAGGAAGTGAGAATGGCAAACTATATTCCCATACGTACATGGTGGTGTTCTTACATTCGTTCACAAAACCGTCAAATGCGCAGGGAAGTCCCCATCATTGTATAGCAAAAACTCTCATCAATCCCATATATGCAATCTCACAATTGGTATTATTTCCATACAATGAATAGGTTAAAATCTTCCATTACAGTTTAGGAAGATTACTAGAAATATTTTTTCAGTGTGTTGTATCTAGTGAGGAACGTTTCCAGCATTCGCGTGGAGTGATTTCGGAAAGCCCTGGAAAACCGAAATCAGGATGGCCACCCTGAAATTCAAAGCCAGGCTTTTCAGAGTGCGAGACCAAACGTTTACCACTGCGCGAACTCGTTCGGTAACGCTGAGTAAATATTTGGCGTACAATATTGTTCAAAGAGTTATTATTTAATTTACATTTCCTGCTTTTCTGAATGCACTACGTCCAGGATAATCCTCCGTCTCATGCAAACAAAACTCAACCGAGTCTAGAAAATTACGCAATAGGGGCAACTCACCGCATTCATGCGCAATCAGCGTAATAATATTTTGCGTAAGAACTTTCTCTTACTAGGCATTACCAACNGCAACTCACCGCATTCATGCGCAATCAGCGTAATAATATTTTGCGTAAGAACTTTCTCTTACTAGGCATTACCAACACACCTGCTTTCGCACTGTTTTATTAATGGTAATTGTAAACGAAATTATATAATTTATAAATGAAATATAATTAAAAAGTTAGTTAAATAAAAAAACACTTTTTTTTATGTCAACACAAATATAAATCGCGTCTTATACGTGACATATTCAGGAAAGAACGAAGCACGTAATACATGGGTTGATTTATACAAGGTTTGTTTCAAAAAGGTGTGAAGAAACCGCGAATGGTCTATATATAGACTATACCCCATATAATATTTAGTGTGTGGTGAGGACCGGGAAGGTTTCTGCCCGGTGAAAAGAGGCGGAAGGGTGGGGTAGGGGAAGGCAGGAGCTCTCGAAATGAAACATCAAGCGGCAGTAGCAGCAGCAGAATGAGCTGTGGAGGGGAGGAGAGCGTAGGCCCGTGGAGGCGACGTCCTTATACGGGCTCCGGCGTGGAGGCTGGACGAGGGCACAGGTGGTCGGTCGCTGATGGCCGTCTCTCCAGCCCGCCTCCGCAGACACCGAGCCGCCGCGCCGGTCACGCCGGTAGGAGGAGGTGGTGGCGGGAGGTCACTCCAAGGCGAGAGGTCGCCGGCAACTCGCGCCCCCGCGGTCGGCGTTACGTCTGCACTTCGCTCGTGTTCACGCCTCCATGTCACAGAAAAGTACTGGTAAACGTTCATCCACAAGTCTCCGTAAAATTACGGACACGTAGGTTTTCCAAAATGGACTTCCCATTAATTTCAAAGGGCTTTCCGTCAAGTCACGAAACATCTCCGTAAAATATTTTGTTAACTCCACTGAGAGAACAGCNTTAATTTCAAAGGGCTTTCCGTCAAGTCACGAAACATCTCCGTAAAATATTTTGTTAACTCCACTGAGAGAACAGCCGACAAAATATTTGTTTGCATATGGTAAAAAATATGTTTAGTTGCCCCAACAAAATATTTTGTTGAGTAGACAAAACTTGAAAAGCAACAAAATTAATTTTGTTCATTAGTTTTTCTTTCGAATTATTCACTTGAAATCTGGAAATATTTGTTTAGAGGTTTTTAATTCATCGGTACATTAAGCGAAAATCCCTTATTTTGTGTGGAAGGATGACATGTTTTCACTCAGAGGGAAAAAATTTTTCAATTCTGCTCTAAAGCAGCTTAAACATTTTGAAAGGGCTAAAAGCATGCGTATGGTTTCAAGTATTCTTAAACTGTAATTATGGTATTTTTAAACCGGGACAGTTCATTTATGGAGTGACTTGAGTGAAGATATTTGGCCGGCTCTTAATATCGACGTCTTGGAAGCCGATGAGGGTGAAGTAGGGTGAGTATGGAGCAGCGCCGGAATGAAGGGCAGGGGGGAATGGGAGATCCACGAGAAAATCAGCTGACCAGTGGCTTCGTTCTGCACGATTCCCACATGTGAAAGTCCGAGAGCGACCCCACCGAAAATCGAACACGGTTCGCCTAGGTGGGAGGCGAGTAGTCTAACCACTACACCACCGCGGACCCCTCATGTATGGAAAATGCAGTAATTTATTATAGTTATTCTTACGATACAATTATCGAAGTCTGTCAAAATTATCCAAAATATGTCTTGTGAATGTGTAGAACTGAATAGTAGTGGGTAGTCTTGAGAAATGTAATCATAGACAATCATTTATGGGAAAAGAAGCCGATTCTCCCAAATTTATCACTTTGATTATACGATCAAACACTAAGATACGTGCAAAGTCACATATAATAAATTAATTATAGTAATATTAATCAGTAATTGTCAGATAATTTTCAGAATATTTCTTGGAAAATTATTTTTGTGTGTTGATTATTCTCATTTTTAGATAACCATTACTTCTTAATAGGTTATCCATTAAATCACAGTTCATAACACTAGCAAATCAATAAATCACTGAATAGTTTTATGAGTGCCAAGTGTTTTTTAATTTTAACTGGAATATATATTTCGAACAGTAGACATTTAATGAAAGGTAAAAAATTTGTTTGATTCGTTCATTAAAATGATGCATATTTTTACCACTATCCGTGAAGGAGCATTTACAAACTACTAAACAAATATAAATATTAAAAAGGGAGAATGAACCGATTCCTATCTAGAGTGTGGTCTAATGTTCTTTCGCCGTACGAGGGTCAGTTCCACTGTCTCGTTTCATTCGACTACAAAATTTAAAATCGTCCACTCGTATTTTTCTTCTTCTTTACCAGAGAACCGCGACAAAATTTACAGCATACACTAAACATTATTTACATGACAAGCCTGGAAATTATAGGAAGAAACTCCGCCTGACACCAATTTCAGGTAAATTATTTATCACGTGAATCCCATATGAAACGTAAACACTTCAACGGGACAACAAACGCCTCCACGCAGACACTCGCTTCGAGCCAACACCACAAGAGCACCAATAAACACGACAAATTCACCGGCGGACCTGTTGTCAGCGGAGTTGCCAAGTTTGTCAAGATAAGAAAGGAAGAGGATGGTGGGGGGAAGAGGGAATAGGGAGCTGCTCCTAGTCCATTGAATCGTCGAGGGCACGACAAGTTGACGTAGGCGAGTGCGCGCGTGTAGAAGGCTAGCAAGCGGGTTGCAGGACCTCCAAAAAAACCCGTTGTTTACGAGGCGTGCTTCATACGAACAGCGGGGTGCGGCCACTAAACCACACATACACGTCGCGCGCGTGCTCGTGTTGTGTCGACTGGCGCGTGCAGGCGCTCCTTGATACTCGACAAGTGACAGCAGGTGGGTGGCTGGAGGAAAACGCGCACTAGCATTTGGGGAGATGAATCCCTCGCATTTTTGGCGTGAGCGAAGAGTTGGGTGGCTCTTGACATCTTGGTCTTGAGAGCCGATGAGTGTGAAGTGTGATGAGTATGGAACAGCGCCGGAATGAAAGGGAGGAGTAGAGGGGGGGATCCCCGAGAAANGAATGAAAGGGAGGGGCAAACGGGGGGATCCCCGAGAAAAACCACCTGCCAGTGGCATCGTCCGGCACTATTCCCTCATGCGAAAAACCGGGAGTGACCCCGTCGGGAATTGAACCCGGTTTGCCTAGGTGGGAGGCGAATAGTCCAATCACTACACCACCGTGGTCCCTCTCGCATTTTGTATTATTACTTTTTCTTTTACAAAATTCCAGTTTTAGAAGATGTTGGTACGATGAGCAAAAAAATAATGGATACCCAAAATTAAGCAATTTTTTGGCGCCACGTTAGTGGGTGGAGTGAGTAGAATACTCACTTCCCAATACGAAGAAACGTGTTTGCAGTCCGGGTGAGATCACGCCCGATTTCTGCATGTAAGAAACTTGACGAAAGTTGCTGTTTGCCATTGGGTAGTTCCACCTCCGCCACCACTGCATTTCTTCACTACTCCACCTCACTTCATACCCAATGGCGCTGAAGACTTCAGCTGTTGAGGGCCATCTAAATTTTCCTCACTCCCAGACTGTCACTCACATTCTCACTCACGTTCTCAGCACTGACTCGCTCAAACACTCATTTNAAATTTTCCTCACTCCCAGACTGTCACTCACATTCTCACTCACGTTCTCAGCACTGACTCGCTCAAACACTCATTTTATCTCACGGTGTCTCCCGCCTTACAACATACCCATTCTCCCACCCCTCTATCCAACCACTCTCTCGATCTCTCACCCACTTACTCACTCATCCACACACTCACTAATTCGCGCTCCCATCCACTCATTCACCTACCCAACCATACCTACTCACTAACCCACCAACACTCATTATTCAACTCATCTACTCACCAACCACATAATTCGCTAACTTACCCATTCACAAAAAACCCGTCAACTCGTACTTTAATGAACACATTCATCCNCACCAACCACATAATTCGCTAACTTACCCATTCACAAAAAACCCGTCAACTCGTACTTTAATGAACACATTCATCCACTCTTATTTACTCACTTTACCTCTCACACTCATAAAATTACTCTCTCCGTCTTTTTTCACGCACATATTCATTCACTCTGTATCTAACTCGCTCATTCAAATTGTTATACATTCACTGTCTTGGTTATTTTCGGTTTTGCGTTTATTTTTTATGAGCAACCACTAACTGCGTAAAAACATCAACAGCTATCATACATTTTGAACTTCAGAAAATGTATTAAGTCCTATCCGTGAACAAAACTAAACGCCAAATCTTTATTATAATCTCTTATCGATTTCCAGAATGATATAAATCAATGCCCTCAATTGCCCGTCTACCTGTCGCTGTTTTGCTCGTCTGAGACTCAGCAGCGAGTGGATGATAACTGAGATGTTAGCACGCACACTACGTGTCCTGGCTCCTCTTCGCAATAAGTACAGTCTCAACAGCCGTGCAGCATGTGGACACGTAACATTAATTTAAAAGCTTATCGTATACATTTTTTAAAATATAATTCTGCGCATTATTCCCGGCTGCAGTATATCGACATGGTTTTAAGAGGATGGGAAGGGAACTAGAAATAAGAAGAGGTGACTGCTCTACACTAGCGAGAGACCTGTCTCTTAAACACAAGAAACGGATACGGTGGGAGACGATACGCACTCTCAAGTCCGAATCAATTATATAAATCGGTGAAACAACATTCACTTGAAGTCAGCTGATGAGCCGATACCGACTGGTGAATCAAGCAAATGAACTGGGAACAAATGACTCGCGGGAGTAGAATTCTCGACATTCAGTGGGAATCACAAATAAATCAGTGACATTCAGCCCTCAAACTAATTAGTTATCTGGCACTGATTATCATTCGCGCCGTTGATTTGGCTCAATGCTCACTTTTTCACAGTGTGGGGGCGTAGTAGCGGCGGAATAGAGACGGGGGAGGAAACTAGGCTACTTTGAGAAAGCAGTACCCGGCACACACACAGTACACATGAGGATCTCCACCTGAAAATGCACCGTCCTCAGAAGCGTTGCATTGAATTGGCTGCCACAGCCGTGGGAAGCTAATAACTTACCTCTGCGCTAGACGTGAGCGAACTTTATATTTAGTTGGCGGTAAGCCCTTAACAAATATCACTGAAAGTTTTGGAGATGATGACGCGGCATTTTAAGACGTGTAAGCCTGAGAATGCCGTTACTGGTCGTGCTGACGGGCTTCGGAAATGTTCGCGATATGGGAGCTGTAAAAATTGTGTTCCTTAATAGTGTAGACCGTGATTTATTTTCGCATGAAAACAATTTTCGGAAACGTTTATCATAGACTATTCGCGATTAATTGAGCCCTTTTAAATGCCCTGAGTAAGAACTTATTATGATAATTTTGTATCCTTTCACGGCATGAAAAAATTAATGTTGCCAAGGACCGGAACATTTTATTCATGCGACGATTGACTTAAGTTGTTAGGAAAATGGCAAGGTTAATAACCAGAAAATGTTTAATCTTGTGAGCATAAAAAAAAACAGAAACTAAATATAATAAATTCAGTACTGACTAAATTTTATCATGGAACTTTAAATACAACGTTAAAACCTGCAACTGGTTTTAACACATCGTTGCCATTTACTTTGAGGCCTATCAATAAATGCTTCTGTTAAAATACATGCAGTTAGACGGGAGGGAACTTCTTAGAGTTTAATAAGCGAACAATTAAATCCGAAAAAAACATACGGTTTCTTTTAAAACCATGTGATCCAACCACTCCTCGGTGTACCTGGGGCACTACGAAGCCGGAGGTTTTAAAAGGAATGCCAATATGGAGAGTAATTTTAACACCTGCATCCGAGAAGTGCGTGAGCAACAAGGACGACACTGCCAGCNGGTTTTAACACATCGTTGCCATTTACTTTGAGGCCTATCAATAAATGCTTCTGTTAAAATACATGCAGTTAGACGGGAGGGAACTTCTTAGAGGTTGATAAGCGAACAATTAAATCCGAAAAAACATACGGTTTCTTTTTAAACCATGTGATCCAACCACTCCTCGGTGTACCTGGGGCACTACGAAGCAGGAGGTTTTAAAAGGAATGCCAATATGGAGAGTAGTTTTAGCACCTGCGTCCGAGAAGTGCGGGAGCAACAAGGACGACACTGCCAGCAGCATTAAACGTGACATCGCCGCTACACGTACGGCTCTGAGCTGGCATACAGCGTTCTCGTCGTGCTGCGTGTTCCTACGTGACTTGAAGGGGCAACCATGTCATTTTATTGGTGGGAATTATATAGCCAATCAAAGATCAATTCAAGCTCCTATCGCACTTTAGCTCAAGTCCGGGTAGCACGGTTTAAGGAACAAAATTCTGGAAACACTGTTTTTAACACGATGTTGAAGGGCTTCAAAATAATATTAATAGCAAACGTGATGATTTGAAAGTAACGTTTCTTCGTCGTCTGGTGCGTTCGTTACTATCGTTGGTAAATACCTACTGCTGCTTCACCTCCGTGAAGCACCCGTCCTCCTTCATCCCCCAATGATCTGGGCGTTACTCCTCCGAGGATGACGTCATGACAACCTGTGGAAGGGAAGCGGGGCTATCGCACAGGGCACGTAGCGCCTCCGGGATTGACGTCACTACCTGGAAGAATGAAAGACTTGGGAGGCGTCACGTNTCGCCGCTACACGTACGGCTCTGAGCTGGCATACAGCGTTCTCGTCGTGCTGCGTGTTCCTACGTGACTTGAAGGGGAAACCATGTCATTTTATTGGTGGGAATTATATAGCCAATCAAAGATCAATTCAAGCTCCTATCGCACTTTCGCTCAAGTCCGGGTAGCACGGTTTAAGGTACAAAAGTCTGGAAACGCTGTTTTTAACACGATGTTGAAGGGCTTCAAAATAATTTTAATAGCAAACGTGATAATTTGAAAGTAACGTTTCTTCCTCGTCTGGTGCGTGCGTTATTATCGTTGGTAAATACCTACTGCTGCTTCTCTTCTGTGAAGCACCCGTCCTGCTTCATCCCCCAATGAGCTGGGCGTTACTCCTCCCAGGATGACGTCATGGCAACCTGTGGAAGGAAAGCGGGGCTATCGCACAGGCCACGTAGCGCCTCCGGGATTGACGTCACTACCTGGAAGAGTGAAAGACTTGGGAGGCGTCACGCGAGCTATCTGGTCATCACCGCCATCGGCGCGGCTCTAGACGCGAAGAAGCTTCTGGGGCTGTCTCGTCACAGCTGTGAAGGCTGTTCACGGTAAAGTGAGCACTTCTAAAGTTCACCTTTTTAAAATATCACTGCCCGTAACTATATATATATATTAACGGGAGCACTGACTGTCGTGCGCCGAGTAAAGCTGGTAACGAAGAAGGGAAAATAGCTCCATGTCTTGACGTTGAATTCAAAGTGTTAAGTAAACATTTGTGTACATAGAGATTATTTATTTTCTTTCTGTATTTTAACAGTTATTTACATGCGTAATCATGAGTTTTAATTTGTGAAATGTTTACTTTCGTAACAATTTCACAGTTTCACATAACCGAGGCATTAATAAAGTGAACAGGCCCATTACAATGTTAACTTTTCATATGGTGGAATAATACACATTTGGCATATAAGTATATCTTAAGCAGGGCTTTCAAAAGTGTTCAGTTTCCCGTTAACAGCCTATAAACGTCGCGGTTGTGCCTCTGCATCGGCAGTCTCGACTGGCCGCTAGTGCCGAGAGTGTGCGGCCATCGGGAAGACAGGCGACGGTGGAGCGACCTACGAATGCAGTGTGCGGCTGTCGAGAGAGCAGGTAATGGGATTGACCGGCTGAACTGTAAGAAACTGATAAATGTTTCGTAAGGTGCGCATACCTGTTTGTTGTATATGTATTGCAACTAATATCTTGATAGCTTTTTTTTTGTAACGACTGAGTGAAATGATTGTCGGTAGTGTAATGGCAGTGATTATAACTGAAATCATTATTGAATTTGTACTGGCTTATACAAATAACAAGGGATTATGAGAAGGAGAGGATCTTGCAGTTTGTAAATAATAGGTGTATATCTTTTTATACCATGGCAAATAAATTAATAAATTAAATTTATTTCTTCAATATTTTCAAGATCTCCATCCCTCACGAACTAGGATATTCCTTAGGCAAATGGTTACAACATACTGAGGACACGTGTAATAGTTTCGAAAAAATACAGTCATCTTTCAAGCAAGTAGTAAAGCATTTCGAGCCTCAGGTAGGCGGTCGGCTAAAAAGAGGTCTTCTCAGTGCTTCAGGGGCACTATGAAATACGCTATAAACTCACTTAATTCAAGGTAACTTTCGTTATCTTTTTATCAGCAATTATGGTACGTGATCAAACATTTCTTTTTATTTATTAGACGAGTAATCGCTTCAGTTTGGAACGCCTTTTTCGAAATCAGCCATAACTAATGGTTCCATCAGACTTTGGAAATATTGCCAGTTATAAATATTATCATGAAATCATTACTTATGCGTTATATTTTTTAGAATGCATTTCAAACAATAGTTACTTAATCTCTAATAAAGTGCCAAAATACGTTCTAACTTTTGATTTATATTACTGGTAGAAAAATGTACACAAGGAAATTAGTTAAAGCGGGTTGCGTAATACGCTTGAAACGCTGAAATTGCCTCTTATGGGGCATCTGTCACAAAAGTCTCATTGTAAGCAGTTGTGTCAATTTCAATTTTAAAAAAAAGTATCAAAATTTTAATGTAAGGGAATGTCGATATTTTTTTGCCAATTTATAAACTTAATTAATAATTTTGTTGTTGAAAAGTATCGAAGTCAGCAAAAATCACTGTTATAAGCCCTCTGTTTACGATATTTATTCTTCCACAAAACAGATTTGAAACCACACCGACAATTCTGTATCTTTTCTGAACATATCGATGTATTAAAATCTGATAGTTACTGCTTAAAATTCCAAGGAAACGGAACACATGTGAAGATTATTTTTACTATTTTCCATTGCGGTCGCAATGATTCCTCATGCCTGGACATAACCGTGAGAGTTTTAACAACTTATTTTTGTAGTCCATTCACTGTTATTCCTAACAATTCCGACGCCCTGCTAAAAGTTTACCTCCAGGATATTCCTCCGTCTCGGGTTAACAAAGTTAAACCTAGTCTAGAAAATTATATCAAAGAGACACCGCACCGCATTCAGTGAAATAACAGTTTCCATAAGAACTATTTCTGGCTAGGTGTTACCAACACACCTACACTGAAGAGCCAAAAAAACTGGTACACCTGCCTAATATCGTGTAGGGCCCCCCGAGCACGCAGACGTGCCGCAAAACGACGTGGCATGGACTCGACTAATGTCTGAAAGTATGCAGGAGGCAATTCACACAATGAATCCTGCAGGGCAGTTCACAAATCCAATCTGCGACCAATTTGAGAAAGGGTTGCACGTCTGTCACGTTTAATGATTCTCGCCAGTCGTCGTTTGTCCCGTTCTTTCACGATCTTTTTCCGGCTGCAGCGATGTCGAAGATGTGATGTTTTACACGATTCCCGATATTCACGGCACACTCGTGAAATGGTCGTACGCGAACATCCAAATGTTATCGCTAACTCGGAGATGCTATGTCCCATCTCTCGTGCGCTGACTATAACACCACGTTCAAACTCACTTAAATCTTGATAACCNAATTATTTATTTTCTTTCTGTATTTTAACAGTTATTTACATGCGTAATCATAAGTTTTAATTTGTGAAATGTTTACTTTCGTAACAATTTCACAGTTTCACATAACCGAGGCATTAATAAAGTGAACAGGCCCATTACAATGTTAACTTTTCATATGGTGGAATAATACACATTTGGCATATAAGTATATCTTAAGCAGGGCTTTCAAAAGTGTTCAGTTTCCCGTTAACAGCCTATAAACGTCGCGGTTGTGCCTCTGCATCGGCAGTCTCGACTGGCCGCTAGTGCCGAGAGTGTGCGGCCATCGGGAAGACAGGCGACGGTGGAGCGACCTACGAATGCAGTGTGCGGCTGTCGAGAGAGCAGGTAATGGGATTGACCGGCTGAACTGTAAGAAANGTGGAGCGACCTACGAATGCAGTGTGCGGCTGTCGAGAGAGCAGGTAATGGGATTGACCGGCTGAACTGTAAGAAATTGATAAATGTTTCGTAATGGACGCATACCTGTGTGTTGTATATGTATTGCAACTAATATTTTGCTAACCTTTTTTGTAACGAATGAGTGAAATGATTGTCGGTAGTGTAATTGCAGTGATTATTATTGAAATCAATATTGAACTTGCACTGACTTATACAAATAACAAGGGCTTATGCGAAGGAGAGGATGTTGCATTTTGTAAATAACAGCTGTATGCCTTTTTATACCATTGTAAATAAATTAAGAAATTAAATTTAATTCTTCAATATTTTGAAGATCTCCATCCCTCACGAATTTGGATAATCCTTAGGCAATTGGTTACAATATTCTGAGGACACGTGTAGTAGTTTCGAAAAAATACAGTCATCTTTCAAGCAAGTAGTAAAGCATTTCAAGCCTCAGGTAGGCGGGAGCCTAAAAAGAGGTCTTCGCAGTGCTTCAGGGGCACTATGAAATACGCTATAAACTCACTTAATTCAAGGTAACTTTCGTTATCGTTTTATCAACAATTATGGTACGTGATCAAACATTTCTATTTATTTATTATAAGAGCAATAGCTTCAGTTTGGAACGCCTTTTTCGAAATCAGCCATAACTAATGGTTCCATCAGACTTTGGAAATATTGCCAGTTATAAATATTATCATGAAATCATTACTTATGCGTTTTATTTTTTAGAGTGCATTTCAAACAATAGTTACTTAATCTCTTATAAAGTGCAAAAATACGTTCTAACTTTTGGTTTATTTTACTTGTAGAAAACGGTGTAGAAAAATGTATAGAAGGAAATTTGTTAATGAGGGTTGCGTAATGCGTTTGAAACGCTGAAATTGCCTCTTTGGGGCATCCGTCACAAAAGTCTCATTGTAAGCAGTTGTGACAATTTTAATTTTAAAAAAAACCCACCAAAATTTTTATGTAAGTGAAGTCGATATTTTGTTGTTGAAAAGTGTCGAAGTCAGCAAAAATCACTGTTAGAAGCCCTCTGTTTACGATATTTATTCTCCCACAAAACAGTTTTTGAAACCATAGCGACAATTCTGTATCTTTTCTGAACATATTGATGTTTTAAAGTCTGATAGTTACGGCTTAAAATTCCAAGGAAACGGAACATAAGTGAAGATTATTTTTACTATTTTCCGTCGCCGTCCCAATAATTCCTCATGCATGGACGTAACCGTGGGGGTTTTAAAAACTTATTTTTGTAATTCATTCATGGTTATTCCTAACAATTCTCATGTTAACAAAGCTGAACCTAGTCTAGAAAATTATACCAAAGGAACAACGCACCGCATTCGTGCCCACGCAGTGAAATAACAGTTTCCATAAGAACTATTTCTTGCTAGGTGTTACCAACGCACCTACACTGAAGAAACAAAAAAACTGGTACACCTGCCTAATATCGTGTAGGGCCCCCCGAGCACGCAGAAGTGCCGCAAGACGACGTGGCATGGACTCGACTAATGTCTGAAAGTATGCAGGAGGCAATTCACACCATGAATAATGCAGGCCACTCCACAAATCCAATCTGCGCCAATTTGAGAAAGGGTTGCACGTCTGTCACGTTTAATGATTCTCGTCAGTCATCGTTTGTCCCGTTCGTTCACGATCTTTTTCCGGCCGCAGCGATGTTGAAGGTGTGATGTTTTACCGGATTCCCTATATTCACGGTACACTCGTGAAATGGTTGTGCGCGAACATCCAAATGTTATCGCTACCTCGGAGATGCTATGTCCCATCTCTCGTGCGCTGACTATAACACCACGTTCAAACTCACTTAAATCTTGATAACCTGCCTTTGTAGCAGCAGTAACCGATCTAACTACCGACCGCACCGCGTTACTCTGATTGGTTCCGTACCTCTGATATGTGCATAGCACGCCTATACCAGTTTTTGTGGATCTTCAGTATATTTTCATACTGCTTTATTCACATTATTTATAATTGAAATATTATGATTTATTGATTAAAAATTAGTAAATTTTAAATTTATCGGAAATCAAGCTACCTTTATCTCGAGAGGAATTTAAAACGCTTGTGATACACGACATATTTAGGAAACAACCAAGCAGTATTAAAGGGGGTATTTTTTTTGTCAAAGGTTTGATTTCAAAAAGTGTGAATAAACCGCACACAAACTATAATAGGGAGGCACCCTAGAGCTGGATTCACGACCATCCGTTGCATCCATCAGTCCTCCGTTCGTCAGTCAGTCATCCGTTTGTATTTTCTTCCGTCAGTTGAAAGGCATTCACAACAATCCGTAGTCAATCAATCCTTGTGTACGGCAAAATGTCATTGTGACAACTTAAGATCATGATCTTTCTTTAGTTNGTGACAACTTAAGATCGTGATCTTTCTTTAGTTAGATGTATATTTTGGTTGAAAATGCATTTTGGCCAGAGAAATATTTTGGGGAAATAATTTTTTTACATCGTAAGAACTTATACTGATATTTTTACATTAAAATTTCTGAATTTNATTTTCTTCCGTCAGTTGAAAGGCATTCACAACAATCCGTAGTCAATCAATCCTTGTGTACGGCAAAATGTCATTGCGACAACTTAAGATCATGATCTTTCTTTAGTTAGATGTATATTTTGGTTGAAAATGCATTTTGGCCAGATAAATATTTTGGGGAAATAATTTTTTTACATCGTAAGAACTTATACTGATATTTTTACATTAAAATTTCTGAATTTNGAAATATTTTGGGGAAATAATTTTTTTACATCGTAAGAACTTATACTGATATTTTTACATTAAAATTTCTGAATTTACCATTAAAGATAATTAAACACAGAACCACCGCTTTGCATTTTGTTTCAAAGTGCATATTCACGTTTAAGGAAAGTCGTCAGAAAGAGGTGGCTCATCCGTCCGTCCGTCGAAAGTTACAGTTTGGTAAGTACTAGCTAGACTGATGAACGCAGAAAAAAAAAAAGGTTACCATGCGAATGGTTGGAGATGACGTGACCGCCGGACGGGCGACTGACGGATGCGACGGATGGTCGTGAGTCAAGCTTTGCATTCAGGAGGCGCGGGACAGGACACTCACGAGGCACGACCGGCGGGCCGAGGCATCCGAGCCACCGGCGCGTGGGTCGGCAGGAAGCGCGAGGTGATTTCGCGTGCTGGCTCGCGAGGAAGACGTGACCACGAGCCTGNACAGGACACTCACGAGGCACGACCGGCGGGCCGAGGCATCCGAGCCACCGGCGCGTGGGTCGGCAGGAAGCGCGAGGTGATTTCGCGTGCTGGCTCGCGAGGAAGACGTGACCACGAGCCTGAATTTCGGCGTGAAATTACCAGGCGGTCGCGGGCGTGGTCCAGGGGTGGCCAGTCACGTGGCACTACTCCCACGTGGCGTCTGCGACACCGACGTTCCCTTCCTGCTCGTTTGTCAGGTGGGGGCCTCGGTAGTGTAGTGGTTAGACTACTCGCCTCCCACCTATGCGAACCGCGTTCGATTCCCGGCGTGGTTGCTCCAGGATTCTCGCATGAGGGAATCGTGCCGGACGATGCCGATGGTTGGAGGATTTTCTAGGGGATCTCACGCCCCCCCCCCTTTTAAAACCGGCGCTGCTTCATACTCACCTCGTTTCACCGCCATCGGCTCTCAAGACCTCGCTGTTAAGAGCCACCCAAATCTCTTCACTCACTCTTCACTCTTCTTTCACGCAGTCACGTGCGTACGCACAGTGTTTTGGGGATTGAGGCTGCTNATCTCTTCACTCACTCTTCACTCTTCTTTCACGCAGTCACGTGCGTACGCACAGTGTTTTGGGGATTGAGGCTGCTGAAGACGTAAGCTAAATACAGTCTGTTCACGGTATCTTCACACTTTTTTAATCAAATCTATCAAAAATCGCCTCATGCATGAAGTATTCGGTTGTTTTCTAAATGTGTTATGTATCACAAGCGTTTTATACTTGTGTTAACATAAAAGGCCCTTAATTTTTACTAAATTGAACATTATTTCTATTATATGAACGTATTATAATATTTCATGAAAATTTAATATAAATAAAGACAGCTAGAAGATAGGTGTGTTGGTAATGCCTAGTAAGAAATAGTTCTTGTGCTGAATATTAATAAATTGAGCGCGCATGAATGCAGTGCGGTGTCCCTAGTGTAATTTTCTGGACTCGTGTTAGCTTCGGTTGTATGATGCGGAAGAATATCATGAAAGTAGAAATTTATCATGGCTTCAGAAAAGTTGGAAGTAACCGTAAATGGACTAAAGACNGCGGAAGAATATCATGAAAGTAGAAATTTATCATGGCTTCAGAAAAGTTGGAAGTAACCGTAAATGGACTAAAGACAGAATTTCGTCTTGTGTATGTCCCCAGCGTTGACTCGCCCATCATCCAAAGTCACATGGTTAACAGAGATTAACGTGTTTATTGGTTTTNGTGTATGTCCCCAGCGTTGACTCGCCCATCATCCAAAGTCACATGGTTAACAGAGATTAACGTGTTTATTGGTTTTCGTATTTTTAACAGAATCATCCATTGATATAAACTTACAATGCGATAAACAAAATCGATTATAAGGCTATGAATATNCGTATTTTTAACAGAATCATCCATTGATATAAACTTACAATGCGATAAACAAAATCGATTATAAGGCTATGAATATTAAGAAAAATCTCTAAATGTAGTTAAATTACAGTGTTGGTTTTACTTTTCGTGCTGTAATTCTATATTTATTGTAAACCAGAAGACTATGCTTTGAGTTTTGCTCATAAAGAAATTAAAAGCTCAGATTTGAAAGTCCTGTGGATCCGGTCCGAATGAATTTTAACAAGCGAAGGCGAAACCTTAGAGCGGAAATAAGGTTGAGGGCGTAGGTCACCGACACAATACCAGCGTCAGACACAAACTCCATTGCCAAAGCTAATTACAAGAAAAACCAAATAATAAAAAAAAAACAATTAAAACATGTGATATTGTTAATATAGTTTTACATAAAAATCTTCTACGATATTTGTTTATATGTTGCATTTTTACTATCGCATGTTTTGTTTTTGTTTTCTCGTAATCAGGTTCGGCAATTCAAGAATTCGGCGAATTTTTTAGTGTATTTCTTTTACGCCATTGCATTGAAATTTTAAAATTTTAAACAGTGTCGGTGTCCCAACTCTGAGGGGCTTTTAAAATTGAAGAACACGCGGCTCCGAGACGAACGGAAATCACAGTGTTTACATAAGATGTTCGGTATATGCATTACCGGCAATATAAACCATCGATACCAATCGATGTTTCGGTAGAAAACATAGATTAATTGAATATCAACTTTAGTAGTGTATATATGCCGGTTTTGGCACAGGGTTCAGGAACAGAATTCAGGATTCGTCTGCCATCTTGGTAGGCACTGCCAGCGGCCATGTTAGTCGGTGCAGTCCACAATATTGGTAGGCGTCAGAGACAGGGCTCGATACCATGTTGTATGTTTGTCCCATAGAAATTACTATAAATTAAATAAANTGTTTGTCCCATAGAAATTACTATAAATTAAATAAATAAAAGATTATTATAATACAAACATATTAATAAATAATATTTTAATGAAAAAATTTATTTTATGAAAATATTATAAAAAATTAACAACCACCACCCATCCCCTCACCCACAACACCACCACCCATCCCCTCACCACCAATCACCAACCCATCGCCTCACCACACACCACCACACATCCCCTCATCAAACACCACATCCCATACCCTCACCACACACCATCATGAATCCCCACCCCATACACCACTACACAACGACCAACCCCTCACCTCACACCACCACCCATCACCTAAACAAACCACCACCCATCCCCTCACATCACACCACTAACCATCCTTCACCACACACCACCAAACCTCACCCCCTTCACCNACCCCACTTACCCACTTACCACTCCTCTCTAACCCTTTCACCCACCTCCCCCTCCCAAACTGCCACTCCTCATTCCACTGCACCCCTTCCTCTTCTACTCCCTCCCCGAAACCCTTCTGGCAAACAGTGATTAAACAAAGAGTATCATGTAAAGTCATAACCTCGCAAACCCTACCACCCAGTCATAAAAATCGGGACCCCCCCCCCTCCAAATTCAAGTTCGTATGCAAATCATCCAAATAGATCCTAGTATATTTCCCCATACCAATATTTAATATTTTTGTGTGTATTAAGAATACCATATATAATTTCATTGTCTTATAATCATCATTGGTTTAGGGCATAACCTCATTCACGACAATGTCATGAACTATTTAAAATGTCATATTTAAATCAAAAAAATTTATAATAAATTTACGGTTTTTTGCATTCTAAGTATACTAAAAGGTATGCCTTGTATCATAGAGATAGTATTTTTTTTATCGGTTGGGTCTGTATCTTAAATCATATGCCCACATTTTCGCCAGTCAGGTTGTAAGCAAGCGAATATTTATAGTGCTAAGTAAATATGAGTTGCGATTTAATACAGCAAGGCTCATGAAATTCAGTTTGCAAGCATAATTTATAGTTCCAGAAAAGTATACAAGTATAAGCCCTAGCGGCCATTTATAGACATACCGGTTAGCTAAATTAAATACAACATTTGCTTCATAGTGCGTTTTTTTAATCAACATCAGTTAATTAGAGGGAAAAACAGATTTAGGGTAAATATTAATTTTTTTTTTTTAAATTTTTAAAACTTGTTACTACAAAATACTTTATGTTCGTTTGCGTAAAGTCTGCATTCTGATGCACATCCTCTAGAGTTCTAGTTCATTAAATATGAAACAATCTATTCGGGCACTCTTGAACTTCGTGTCGCCATGCAGGTTAGTTTGAAGGCAAAGTCCTTGCAGCAGAAGCGACACCTATATTCCACTGAAAGTGCCATATACGATATACTAGCCGGTCCATATAGTTCAGCTGCATCCCATCGGAAGGAGCAGGTACAATGGATGAACATGTCTTCGTGGAAATAAATATGTTTCTCCTGGTGATAAGGTGTCAGGTTCGTCGTTCATACTGGTCAAACCCGATTTCGGTTGAGGAGCCATAGAATCGAAATCACCATCTTTCACTCCGTCGGCGGAGGCCACAAAAATACTGTTACAGATCCGGCACTGAAGCATCGATAAGTCCAACAGTTTAACTTTGCATGTCCTTATATGTTTGCAGTAAGTATCGTTGTGGTATAAAAGCGACCCACGCTCTAAGCACAGATATTTAATGTGATTGGGACTGTTACTTAAAACTGTCCCAACGTTCAAAATGCATAGAGTCGTATGGCCTTATAAGTACACGTACACAACGTAAAAATAGAAATACACATTAATATGGGGGAAAATAAAAATACCGTTTAAAAATAATAAATATTATGGACTATGTTTCAAAACAAATAAATAAATCTTACCACAAAAACAAAATAAATCATGTGAAAAATAATATTGGGTCTTTAAAACATTAAAATTAAGGGTAAATAATTATTCATCATTATAACTGAGAAAAGCGCGTATTACAGTGCCAAGCAAACCTTGTATGATACAGCAAAACATTTTTCTCAGTTACAGACATCAGACATAGATTTATGCGGCTACGTGTTCCCTTCAAAACCTAAAGATGAGTTCATCTCCTACCTGTGTCTTCTACATTAGCTCTTCAATAGCCAATAAAACTGTCAAAATCACGTGGTCCACAGTGCTCAATGTGTTTGTTTGCGTTTGATACTTGGGACAGTCCCATCCTTTTTGCACTGAGAAAAGGTGTCTTACAGCTAACAAAATACTTTTTTGTATAAGCCTTAAATATACAAGAATATTTTAAACAACGTGTCGAAATTCATACGACCAACTATGTGGGCTAGTATAAAAAATAAATCTTAGTCTCAAAATATTCAGAAAATTCGTGTTGTGTTTTAAAATTGAAATCAAAGTTTATAAAACAGCGCCTGGAATCCGCAACTTCACGTATACGCGTGTACAACAAGTTGCATATTATTAAGGCAAACGGAACTGGCACGCCATGCGAAAAGCGGCTGCACTCAGGGCACCATAAACTCGAGGTACGTGGGCGCCGCTAGTGGTTGCTTGTTAGTGCACTTGTGACAAACTACATTAANCAGGGCACCATAAACTCGAGGTACGTGGGCGCCGCTAGTGGTTGCTTGTTAGTGCACTTGTGACAAACTACATTAACAATGGACGATTAGCATTTGAGTAGTAAAGGCTGCCAGAAGTGATTGCATCATATTTCTAACAACATACAAACAGCAGTATTGGCGACGTAGGGTCAGCACGTATTTTCATGGTGGCCTATATACAGGCGGTCGCCGCATGACGCGCCAGTTCCATTCGCCTTCGTAATATGCAACTAGTTGTACACGCATGTACCTGAAGTTGCGTACTCCCAGCGCCGATTTGCTAACTTCAATTTCAATTTAAAAATACTAGATTAATATTTCGAACATTTTGCTACTAGCATCTATTGTTTATATCAGACTACAAATGCCGCGATTTGATGTTCGACATGTAGTTTATAACACCTTGTTTATTTAGTTGTCCCAACAAAATATTTTGTTTAGTAAAGAAAACTTGAAAAGAAACGGAACTATTCATGTTCATCTAGCAAAATACGCGCTTGAATAATCAAAACCTTTGTGTATTGAGCCAAAAGTTAATAGTTTGTCATTAAAATATTAAGCTGGATCAACTGTATGCATTCGTTTAGCCACTCACTGGATTCCCTTCGTTAAAAATTACAGCTCGAGACATAATTTGTATTTTTTGTGACAGTAAGTATAGTAACAGTGTTGTTATATAATTTATTGATACATAATAATGGTATAAAACCCTAATAAAACAAGTTCAACAACAAACTAGAACGCAAAGCTGTAGCACTATAGCGGTTTATTTACGCGAGTTGTCCAGTCTGCAATGTTACATGAGCTGAGGTTGCTTGGCGTGGCGCTCGGGAGCAATCGATCTACGTTCGAAACTCGATCGGGTTTCCTATTTTTTTCTTATATTAACCGAAACTGTTTAATGTACACAGAGTCAAACAAATATTTAGCTGCGTCAACAAAATCTTAGTTCGGGGCACTGAAATAACAACAACAAAATAATTTGTTTTCAACAACCAGATATTTTACTGCCCCTATACAAACAGTTATTTTGGTTGCGCCAAAAACAAACTTTATTTCATACAGTAAAACCTTTTACTCAGTTTGACTAACTTGGATTTATTCTGTTTATGTTAACCCTTTCAGAACCAATTTAATTTATCATTTCAGGTGTTGGAAATAAACTAATTTTTGATGGGTTCTGCTGTACTTCAAGCCGACATAACCGGTACTTGTTTCATTATCACATACTATGAAGTGTACGCTTTGTGTTGGCTATACCAATATGAACCATTCAAACCTTAGAACAATCACAAGGTTTATGGATCATTATCTCACAGTGAAAACCATTCGTCACTAAGGTGTGATAAACAACTAAGGCATGTTAATCACTGAACAGCTTTTCTGCCAACACGACTATCATAAATGGCGTGGAAAGGATTTGAGGTTACAACATTGTTTATGTAAACAAGTGCTTTCAGGTGTTTATATTATTATTCTTAGCAATTTTTAGTACAACTAAATTAAATTCAAATTAGTAAAATTATGTTATTCATACAAAATATTTTGTCTTTTGAAAATTAATATAGAAATGAACACGTACATTAGTGTTGACCATGTGACGTTGACTGCTATATTGGTGAGAGGTAGGTTAATGTTTGGTACATGAGCACAAAAACGATAATCGGTCTACCTCGTTTCTAATCTATGCAAGAGGCCTAAAATAACTTCACTGTGCGTTTTGTACACGAGTTTGTACACTGGATCTGAAAGTGTTAAAACTAGGTAGGTGAGAGTGTACAAATATCTCATAGCACTCAATTACATTAACAGAGTTCAAACCTCAAAAAGAATATCCACGTTGCTTTTATAGTGATACTGTGGCACGAAATGCGTGTAATGTCGTAACACGGAGAGTTCGTAATACGCACCTCGCATGCGCACTTCACCCCATTTCCCCCTTCTACGATTCCTTTCACACCCCTGANGGAGAGTTCGTAATACGCACCTCGCATGCGCACTTCACCCCATTTCCCCCTTCTACGATTCCTTTCACACCCCTGACAAGAGGGCGCGCGAAACCTCGTGCTTTCAGTGATTCATACGTTTGCTTCGGAAAGGTCGCACACTGTAAAGATTAATTCCAGTTTTAATCAATTGCAATGAAATAAAATATCAGTTAACTTCTTTATATGTAAGGGAAGTGTTTTTGAACCTATAACTACTGGAAACAAATTGCAACATATCAGGCAAAAAATATATCAATATTGAGCTCCGCTCTTTACAGAGATGGGAAATCCACTACTTATTTCACTCTTTTTAGAACAAATGAATTATTGGTACTAGGAATGTAGCAAAATAAAGCTTTTTGATTCGTGTACGCGTGTATGCATATGCATACGTATTTACTGACGTGGAAAAAAATTCCGTAACAATTCTTGCAGTGTATGCTGCATGAAATTTCAACCACGNGCATACGTATTTACTGACGTGGAAAAAAATTCCGTAACAATTCTTGCAGTGTATGCTGCATGAAATTTCAACCACGGATTCCCGAGGAAAAACTATAAAAGAACGTACACGCTATCGCTGTTTACGTACGATTTTTCATTACCAAACCGAGAATAATGTATTATTTGTTGTTCATGTTAAAGTCAACACTTTTGAAAACAACCTCTGAAAAATTAATTGCTCGTTGGCTGTATATATGTAAGCGCACACGTAGGAACGTATGTTCCCTGTTAAGTCAACAGCGAATTGAGATTGGCGTATTGCTAGCGTAGAGTTTAAAGTTAAGGCGAATCAAGGTTATGTTCTTTTGCATTATACACATTTAACTAAGACTACGAAAACAGCAAATATGTGTAACCCTGGGATGTTCATTGCAATAACCATTTGCACATTTCAGATCTCGATTGATGATAACGGTATTCACGGAATGGTTCTAAGTATCAAGAAGATTTTATTATTTTGAATTAAAACCACTGGAAATATCGATTTTCAGGGGCACCTGCCTCTCTTACCTACTACTGTAGGAGGAATGTCGTATGACATTTTCTATCCCGTTTTTAAGTAGGGAAACGCCTCACAGCGCCTGCGTCTGTAGTTCAAGGTCATCCTGAAGTTGTGGCGTCACGTCTAGTGTACTGCGTATGCATACGGCCAGGAACGCGATGAAAACTGATCACGTAACAATCAATTCCCAAGGTCGTAGCACGCTTCGTAGAAAATTAAGATTTAAAATAAACACATAACTAAACATATATTTTACAATGCTTAAAATATTATAAGCACAAATTTTTTGCCGAATTTTTAAGTGAAACTAATTTTCCTGTGCAACGGNTTTTTTGCCGAATTTTTAAGTGAAACTAATTTTCCTGTGCAACGGCTGTATCCGTACTATTCGTGTTTGGGATAAAGGTAAATGGGGTTTAGAACTACCGAATTCGTTTAGATGACCACTATCGATATGTATACGCTTGCAGATTGATGTGTGGTAAATTTCTCATGACACGTATAGACCTAGGTTCCTCTACATGTTTCGTAATTTTACCAAATTTATTTCCTGCATAGTTCAAGCTTGGAGCTCTCTCCCACGGCGCTCATATTACACACTCCAGGAGCCATTCATCGTGAGACTGACGTCAAGCGGANGTAGAAAATTAAGATTTAAAATAAACACATAACTAAACATATATTTTACAATGCTTAAAATATTATAAGCACAAATATTTTGCGCGAATTTTTAAGTGAAACTAATTTTCCTGTGCAACGGCTGTATCCGTACTATTCGTGTTTGGGATAAAGGTAAATGGGGTTTAGAACTACCGAATTCGTTTTGATGACCACTATCGATATGTATACGCTTGCAGATTGATGTGTGGTAAATTTCTCATGACACGTATAGACCTAGGTTCCTCTACATGTTTCGTAATTTTACCAATTTTATTTCCTGCATAGTTCATGCTTGGAGCTCTCTCCCACGGCGCTCATATTACACACTCCAGGAGCCATTCATCGTGAGACTGACGTCAAGCGGAANGCTTGGAGCTCTCTCCCACGGCGCTCATATTACACACTCCAGGAGCCATTCATCGTGAGACTGACGTCAAGCGGAAATGCGCAACCAGTTTTGTTCGAGGAAACCTCCGGAGAGAACATACACGGGAAGTGATACTCCTTAAACGCTATGTTTTTATTTAAACATAAAAATATGATTTTAGGAAGTGTATGTAGCGTTTCGTGAATGTTTGAAAAATACATAAATAAAGAAAATGGAAGTAAGTAGTTTTCAGCTGCAGCAAACTTGTTGTACATTAATATATATATATATATATATATATATAAACCGTAAATAATAATAAATGCACATAATGGCTGACCATGGTAAATTAAGCATACTTTAAAACCTGTATAATATCTACTTATATGCACATTGTGTATCCTTACGCCATTTGTAAAATTATTATTGCCCTGGGCGTGATCACTTAATTAATTCGTCACTCAAGTGAAAATGTAAAATTATTATAAAATTATATGTATTACAAATTTCCAAGTTCTAACATTTAAATGCATTAAAAACACACAAAGCAAAATAAATAAATTCATTATTCCTAAATGTTAATCTTATCCTTCTAGTTCAACGTTAACACATGGAACCACAGTACTTTCCCTCCGTCGTTACCAACTTTACTAGGTGGAGGCCAGTCAGTGTGCCCGTTAAAACATATGTAGGTAGGGGCCGTGCAAATTTTTCAAAAGGTGATTTCAAAAGTTGTTATTTTTCTGTGTACATTTAAAAACATTTTTAGCAATGCCAAAACTTCCTGGGTGCTTCTTTAAGTGCCCTGAAATTTTTTAAAACAATAAGGCCTATATTAAAAACATTTTTCAAATGTTTGCAACGTGCAGTAATCCAGATTTATGTATTCTGACCCCACAGTGAAATAATACAAAATCAAAATAAACGAACATACGTGGTTTGTTTTTCTCAATCCTTTGTTACGAATCTCTGGCTCTTGGAAATTAATCGAGTTCATAAATACGTAGCGAATATATGACCATATGGATGTTTATCTCCAGTTTCAAATGTGCACCGTGGAACCTTTCGATGATTTTGGCTTATGTGTTTAGTTAATTTTTTTTAGTTATTAGGATGTGCACAAAACCAATGCAAGTAGCAAAATGCGTAAACCGAAAGGTTGCGAGAGTTATATGTGATGGAACCCACATTAAAAGACAACGTAACAGACTTATACATGTTAACTAATATAAACCACGGATTCTTCTATATTGGTTTAATTTTGCATTTTTTAAATATTTTGGAGGAATAACGCGTGCCACATTTATAAAATTCGTTAAGATTTACGAGTTATTTAAAAAAATATGATTTCTACACTAACGTTTTCTTTTTTTTTACGGTTTTTTTTGTATTTGATAATAATAATTATAAAACACATTCATTAAAACTGACGTAAAATAGCAAGTATTTCAACTACTGAAATATTATATTTGGAGCAATGCACACCAGTAACCCGGCTCGTTTCAAATGNAAAATAGCAAGTATTTCAACTACTGAAATATTATATTTGGAGCAATGCACACCAGTAACCCGGCTCGTTTCAAATGTAACAATTTTTTAATAACTTTTTGTGGTGGACATTTACTACGACATACTGTTTATAAAAAGCTTAAAATTGGGGGAAAAATAGGAGTTACTCAATAAAACAACAAAAAGGAAAATTTTGAGTATGAAGCTGACTTTACGTTGCGGCATCTATTAGTGTGTTAGTATTACTATGTAAATGGGATATATACATTTAAATAATGCTTTCGTTTAATTGTATAAGTTTTTTTTTACTGCAGACACCAAATTCAGGCACATATATCGCAGATACAAAATAATCGCCCAATTTTTATAAAAAAATTTATATTCATACAAATATTAAAAAAAATTAAAATTTCCTTATAATACTGACATAATAGTATACCACATAAAAATTTCCGACGGGCAAAGCTTATATTCTAAGCGATTGTACGGAAGTTTAATGTTTCAAAGAGAAACACACAACACTTTTGTTATTAGAGGGTAAAGAAACAAGTAAAATACTCTCATTTTTATGATTTTATTATTACTACTGGCTTGTTTTACAATTATTTAGTCGGTTTCAAGTCTAAGAATATTCTTATTTCCTTCTGGATTCATACATTTTTATTTAATGACTGAAAAAGCGCGTTCGTGATGTGCTTTGTCTAGCAGCACAGTGATGATTTAGAACGTTATTCACATAGTTGCAGAAGAGTCACTAATTATTAGGTTTGTAACTGAACAGAGNGGAGAGTCACTAATTATTAGGTTTGTAACTGAACAGAGTGATTGAAGAAACAGGAAATGCCAGTAAATGACTGACCACAAAGTCGTAAGATAAAATGACGAGATTCGGTTAGCATGGCTGTAAACAGAAATGAGCGTAATCTCTTCTTTACAGTTGACTGGGAGGAACTTGAATGCTAACCACGTGTTTTTTACACACGAACCATACTGGGAACGGGAGATGAAGGAAATGCTACTAAGACAAGTAGGCTTTAAGAATTATGTATTCAGGATTTCTTACAGAATTCTATATTCTCNATGAAGGAAATGCTACTAAGACAAGTAGGCTTTAAGAATTATGTATTCAGGATTTCTTACAGAATTCTATATTCTCGGTTTTTACACGATTCCTCGCATCAGCTAGTTTCTAGCCTGAAGTCTGATTTTTAAACTACGAACATTTCCGGTGGCAAACGTTTCCACGTGTTGCTGAAAGCGAAAATTATCAAGCGACGAGAACTAATGGAACGTCGTGCTAAGTATGTGCGTTGCGCGTGCACGACGATGGTCATTAGGAGTGCCTGCGGCACCAAAGCAGACAGACGTCGCACAATTGTGCCCGCTGAAGCAATGAAACTTTGTCGGCTGCGCCAAGACCATTCACGTCACCGGGTACATAATTCTTTCAGCGCACTTGTCGCGGGTTGGCACGTTACGCCGTGCCGGTGTCCGCACGCCCATATATGCTCGCGCCGGCAACGAGACGTGGTCATTACGCCCACGAGGCGCCGCCGCTGGTTGAAGTGTTTATCACGGATAACTCGTAAGAAGGGAAGGTAAATAATTTTACGACTCGGGCAGCATTCCGTTATCCTGCCGCTGCAGGTCGTATTTTATCACACTGTTGCCAGAGAATATCGGTTTATTGTTGAGTTTAACCGATGTCCGGGGGTGGTGGTACGTGGTCTACACAGGAACAGAAGGGACTAATTAAAATGCCCGTGACACACTATTACCTCAGAACATTCCACGTGAACATTCTCCTCAAGACAAATACGAAACGCAAAATATTATGTGGCAANCACACTATTACCTCAGAACATTCCACGTGAACATTCTCCTCAAGACAAATACGAAACGCAAAATATTATGTGGCAAATATCTTAATTATCTGTTCGTTACATATCTTAAATGTTTCAGTATTAGTATTAGTTATTGAGTGTTGTTACGTCACTGATAANCAATTATCTGTTCGTTACATATCTTAAATGTTTCAGTATTAGTATTAGTTATTGAGTGTTGTTACGTCACTGATAAACACACTACAAAGAAGTATATGATATGCACAACGATAAACTAAACTATTGCCTTTTCTTCACTATTTTTTTTTATATCTGGACTGAAAATAATTTGTACTCGGGTTACGGGCGAAAAATTCATAAAAATTTCCAACTATTATAATTATGAAACTTTACAAAATAATACATACTTGTCTTTTGATTATACAGATTGTTCGCGTTAACATTTAAAAGGGGCCCTGAGAAATAAATGCTCGATGTCTTAGACGTTACCCAAATTCCATAACTACATGTATGACTAAAATGTGACTTTTTTCCCAACAGTTGGTAAAACTCTTAACATTGCATTACCTTGAACTCAATTTAATAACAAAAAAAATAAAAATNTTTTTTCCCAACAGTTGGTAAAACTCTTAACATTGCATTACCTTGAACTCAATTTAATAACAAAAAAAATAAAAATTAAATATATATTGGAAATGTGAAAACTAGTACAATTTCAAGAGTTGGCGGTGCAGGTTTAAGGCCTGGTGGGAAATATAAGATCTGACCCCTCACTCCACATTTTATATTGGGTGCACTACACNCGGTGCAGGTTTAAGGCCTGGTGGGAAATATAAGATCTGACCCCTCACTCCACATTTTATATTGGGTGCACTACACACAAATAAAACAAGAGAATTAGTGGAGAAAATAAACACGTACCTAAAGAATTTGCACGACTATTTGTTAGCGTATTTTAACCAAAATCGAATACAACCTTGACTTATGGAGGGGATTGGGAAAGAAACTCTTTGTAGGTCACATCCCCGAATTTATGTGCATAGGTCTTTCACGGTTACTTCAAACTTTTCTGAAACCCTGCTAAAGTTCTACTTTTTGTTGCCGATTACGTACCTTCCGTTACATCTAAACATAAACATGGCCGTGTAACTTCTACGTTTTAACTGTCAAATGCTTTGTTTACTGTTTTTAGCTGTGCAAAGAATACTGTCATATTTCAAAAACGATATCGTAAGAATGTTTACCATTTAGGCCTATAAACATATTGAGGTCAGATTTATGACTTTTTAACAATGTCTGTATGAAGATATTTCTTACGGTTATAATATAAAANTAAACATATTGAGGTCAGATTTATGACTTTTTAACAATGTCTGTATGAAGATATTTCTTACGGTTATAATATAAAAATTTCTAACATATTTGATATACACGACATAGCACATTACACGTAATACACGTTAATGTTTTGCCGCGACTGTGTTTAACTCTGTTACAACTGCGGGTGGAAATAAATGTAGTACCTATTTAACCTGTTGTTTTCATATGGGTTGGGATATTTCGTTGAAAGGACGACCCAGTTAAAATAAATATTAAAACGAAGGAGCAACTAGTCCAACGAAAGATAGTAGGCCTAAATTTAAGCACGCAACTCGTGTCGTTTATTTATTTGTATGTAGAGGTGATAAACGTAAAAGATAGAGGTGAACCTGCGCACAAATAGGCATACCATAACTTTTATTTTGCTGATATGTATTTGCATAGGAACTTTGTTTTAAAGAGGTTTATGAAATTTTTTATTTAAAAATTTCTTACTGGGCTAGGTAATTTGTTGGGTTTGTGAACATTCAAATCAAATAAATGCAAGCACGTTACACAATTGTGTTTAAAACACACAGGGAAATGTTACAAAATCGTGATGAATGAACAGATGTGACTTTCAAAGAACTAATTTCACCACAAAAACAGTTCACGGCTAAAACGTGTAAATTTCTAACGTCCAGTATTTTAAATCACACGCACAGACTGGCCCAGTGAAACGTAAAGGCAGTAATACTCTTTCAGACCCACCTGTCACGACGCACGTTACAGTATATTTATTCCTGCCATGTAAACAGAGAGTTATAACAACTTCGTAACTTGCTTAGGTAGTTTAAAAAAAAACACAAGGTGTTACAAACTTTATGTGGTAGTATTAAATATTTTTCGCAGCAAGTATAATAAACACTTCTTTCAGCCACAAACCACACGTCATGTCACGTCGCCAGTCGCCACATCTGCCAACTTCGGATTTGTATTCGTCCCGCCCCCGCATCTAAATAAGTTATAAGTATTCAAAAATTAAAATGTTATGTCAGTTTTAAATTACAAATAAAAAAATCATTACTTTTGCTGTAATAAGTATGAAAAATGCTAACATTGAAAAACAATGTGTGTGTGTGTGTGTACGTGCGTATATATATAATTATTCTGCTAATACTAGCGGTGCAAAATTTCCCGAGGGAGTGAGCGAGAGAGAGAGAGAGAGAGAGAGAGAGAGAGAGAGAAACTCCACTCCGTCTATTCAAAATACTTCCTAGGACGAAAAAAAAAAACATGTCACTAGGACCTATGTACCGTATTTGCGCTGATATGTTTAACTGTAACAATGAAATATGTTTCCATCAGTGCTACCTAAAAACTTAAGTATCTGAATAGGCAACGTTTAATTTACAAATAGCATGCCAAAAAACTAAGTTAAAACAGCATTTTAACAGGGAACTATTTCTTACTAGCCGTTGCCATCTCATCGCTGCTCTCGCTATTTTTTTAATTCCGCGGGTGCGTTCCGTCACTTCTTAATCACTGTAGCTTATTTCATGTCTTGTTGTCAGTGATGACGCGCATGCAAGATTCTCCAAAAAGTGCCGCCATNTTAATCACTGTAGCTTATTTCATGTCTTGTTGTCAGTGATGACGCGCATGCAAGATTCTCCAAAAAGTGCCGCCATTTTATTGGGTTTTATCCCCGCCTTAATGTGCGTTCCCGGATAAGACTTATTATCTTTATTGTTATTTCCGGGAGAAGGAAACGTGAAGAGTTGCGTTTAGCGGAATCATACCAGAAATGCGTGTCAGGGAGAGAGCACATTTATGTTGAGTGTTATTGCCTGGGATCTCCATGTGTTATCACAATATATTATTGTTTTCCAGTCCTCCAGAAAATCCATGGGAGAAAAACAGAATGGGAGAAGGGATAAAGGAAAAATTAGATATTCTCTTAAGTGGAACTGATTTGTTCCTTTTTAAAAATAATGTAAAGGAGAGGGAGGCACGCTAAAATTACTAATTTATTCTGCCATAACGAAGGCGGTAATAATGCTAAGCTTCCCTTATGTTGCATATTGAAGAGTGGCAGGAAAAGAGAAATGTATTTTCGGGAGTGTAGATAACTTCAGGCCGTCACTTAGCATCCCCGCGAGGCATCTTGATAAACATTTGCTGTGATTACACGTCCAAGACCGATACACACTCAAGTTTATACGGAGCTCGTTGCACCTTAGGATTGATTGAACATTTGCATAGAATATTTACAAATAAATATGAAGTGTTAAATTCTAAACGCCAATGGCACACAATGCAAAAAATATAGATTCAAATACTCATACGAATAGTTTAAATAGTTAGCTCCAAAGTGCAATAAATATTTAACTGGCAAACAAGACAAGTAGTGTAAAACGTTTCAAAAATATCGAAAAGTAACTCTTTTTACTATAAATACTTCAAACACTCATACAAAAGATTAAATTGCTGCGCAATTGCTTATTCAAAAGTATTACGTTACTCCAAAATATACAATAAATATTTAATTGGGAGCAGAGTAATATTAAAAAGTTTCAAAATACAAATAGTTACATTGATGACTNAATATACAATAAATATTTAATTGGGAGCAGAGTAATATTAAAAAGTTTCAAAATACAAATAGTTACATTGATGACTAGATATATTCAAGGTATTTAGTGGAGCAATTTGACTAAAGGAGGGCAGCGTTTCTGGCTCAGTAAAGCCTCCTTTACGTGAAAATACAAGTTGAGGTACGAAATACAATGTTACGTTTAAATAGTGAATCGATGGAGGCAGCCCTTAGACCTTCACCATAGCTCCATCGAATAAAATAATCGACGACGACATTAAGAATACTTCAAAAAACTACGCCCAACGAGTAAGTCATGGCATCTCAGTGGCGACAATTAATCTTTAAGAAAATAACTGGGCAGCAGACAAAAACTACAGAACACGTAAAAGCAACTGGAACTATACAGAGAAGAAATAAATTAGTTAGGTTGAAACTGCATTTTAGGCAGGCGTCCAAAACCAAAATTTAGAAAAAATCTAACTCACTGCAAAGCCCAAGACAAACACAATACTACGCCATGCAATTATTAAAAAAAAAAACCCTAAACTGACTCACAAATGAAAAGCTGCGGCGACTCACAGTTTTACAAGCTCCAGCATAATCAGCCACTCACGCAACTAAATTATTTAAACAGCGTCTCATAGCACCCTCGTCCAAGGGCCNCAAGCTCCAGCATAATCAGCCACTCACGCAACTAAATTATTTAAACAGCGTCTCATAGCACCCTCGTCCAAGGGCCCGTAAACTGACAATTTTAGCTCAAATTACAATTATAATTAACTCTAGCATGCGTTAACCCGACGATCTTCATCATACGTGTATAATGGGGCGTAGAAAGAATGCTGCACAAGGCGTGTAACAACATGAGCAGTCAACAATTACTATCGTTGTACATACGGCTTTAACAGTGAGACGTGTGATCTGCGAAATAACCGGTTGGAGCTGGGCGATACAAGGCTTAATGTATTAGGTGCTAGAAATTTATTTATTCTGAAAGGCCCTATAAATTTCGGTATCAGCTTCCCTGTCGCGTCCCTTCCCATACCTGCCAGCACATAAGTTCTGCAAAGAACCATCTCTCCTAACTTAAAGTTAACTGGAACCCTGCTCTGGTCCATCTTCACCGTGACCTGTAGCTTTGATGCTCCGAGCCTGCGATGGACCTCCTCAAGCAAACGACCTCGGTCAGCGCCACCAAGTGGGGGAAGAAAAGGGGAGGATGTTACATANTGCGATGGACCTCCTCAAGCAAACGACCTCGGTCAGCGCCACCAAGTGGGGGAAGAAAAGGGGAGGATGTTACATATATTTAACAAGGGATGACTGAGAGGGCGACCAAGGAATGGGGGAGAGGTTGGAGCTCCCGTGGTATCATGCAAAGCACTTTTGAATCCTACATTTATGAAATCCAAATCCTGGTCCCNGGAGAGGTTGGAGCTCCCGTGGTATCATGCAAAGCACTTTTGAATCCTACATTTATGAAATCCAAATCCTGGTCCCACAAGGTATGATCCAGATTATAAAAGACGGTCAAATAGGCCTTAAGATTCTTATTGAATAGTTCAACTTCGTTACCCTTCGGGTAATACGGACTGTAGGTGATATGCTTGATTGTCCAGCGAAAACACAAATTTTTTAAATATATTTTAAGTGAAATATTTGGCGTTATCGGTAACTATTTCAACAGGGGCACTGAAAACCTTCCACACCTTATCAGTAAGAGCTTTGACAATACATGACGCTTTCATATTTCTCAATGTCAACAAGATAACAAATTTTGTAAAAGTGTCCAACAAAATTAAAATACAAATATTACCCCTCTTTGACCCAATTAAATGACCAAAAATATCTAAGTGGACTGTGCTCCATGGATCCTGGGGAATCTGCGTGACCGCCAGCCCAACATTGGCACGTTGAGCCTGCCTACACTTCTGACACAGATCGCACGAACGCACAAAGTCTGACACGCCGCCCCTAAGCGTAGGCCAGGAAAAATGAACAGAAATTATGTTGAAATTCTTTCTGACCACTACGTGCCCTCCAAACACGGAATCGTGAAAGTAGGACCACGCCATAGTTCTCAATGAAACAGGAACTACAATTTTACGTGCACAGCCACTCTTACCAGTGAAATACAATATTCCATAATCCAACACATACGGAAACGTGACACCATTGTTCAGGTCACATAGTATCTGAATACATAAAGTAGTAACACGCCGTTAGGCATGCTTTTATTTGTTAACGGGGCGCTCTTACCCGTGAGGCCCTGCCGCTCCCCGGCCTCCCAGTAGGCGGGGAAGAGGGATCACGCCCTCTCATCGCAGACATGACCAGCGCTTTCTGAATTGACCAAACCCGTTTGCCCCGACCTGTACACAGGCCGCACCAGGCAGAGCCCCGATCTGATATTGCAGATCGCACAGAGCATGTCCTACCACAAGGCCTGAGATTCTAGCACTCAGATTACCAAGCGTGTGGTATAGCCGGAGCACTACCCACGCCCCTGACGTGATCTCGGGCACGCCCCCGGAACAATCCTGTTCAACGTCCGGCTCTTTTAGCAAGAGGGGGAATCTCTCCGAGCCTTCTCCAGCATGCGGAGTCAACCACTGCCAGCACGAGTCCAACCTCGTCTGATCCAAATTCCAGGGAGTACCCCTGGATGGGCCAAGCGGATCATCCCGTGCTCCCTCTTAATTTCCATGGCACGTATGGGTTTTCCTGTGTCCGACTGCGTCGCCTAACCTCCATGCGGGAGTGTGCGGAGTCCCTCAGAACAGGTGGGTACCGCCATGACCGTCCGGTTTTACTCCCTTTGCTGTCTTCACCAGGAGCCGAGCTCACACGAAGCCGCACACCAGGCCGACTCGCAACATCAGACACGCGTCCTTTACCATCCTAGAATTTCTTCACAGGGAAATTCCTGTTTTGGGCCCCAGTGGCCTGAGTGCCAAGAGGTCCAACACCCCACCAAGTGGTCGGGCCTTGGTACTATCTATCGGCCCAAGCCATCACGGCAGATACCCCTGAACAGCCGCTAGAAAACTGTTTCCCATAGGGCACGGGCGGCAGAGCCCAGTCTGTTTAATCAGGGGTGGCACGAGAAGCCCTGGGTTGCCATGGATGTTGAGAGGCTATAAGAGACGCATCACCCATCCTTTCCGGAAACCGGTAAGTAAGTTAGTCTCGGCTACCATAGCCTAGTACTGCCACGCCACCTCGAATGACCAACCTACACTCCCCCCACCGGGGTGACCGTACGATCTCCCCCCAGTATCTGAATACAGAAAATGTCATCACCCAGAGTCTGACGAATTTTGACAAAAAATTCAGGGAAACGTTGAATGATGTTGAAGAGTGCCTCAGGAGCCGCCAACTCGACCGTTTCGAAATCTGCCGGGTCATACATTCTCGACCACCTGATTATCAGAGCCTCGAACATGTACCCTAAATGAAAAACGAGAAAGGCGGAGCACACAGTGAACCAATTTTCCCAGCTGTTGGGGATGGTTGAGAACCCAACTGAAGGTTTGATTGTCAGTATTCAGGTCGCATTCATCATGCTCTATGTACGAGGCGAACTTCTCAAGTCCGAATATACACGATAAGGTTTCCTTTTCATAAATGCCAAGCCCCGCTCAGTCTCAGACAAACTGCGGCTGGCAAAAGCGACAGGTGCCAAACCCAACTTAGACTGCTGACTTAGGATTGCCCCTAATTCCAGAGAAGGGGCATCCACTTGGTGTATAAATCGGCGCGAAAAATTCGGAAGAGGAAGCATCGGCGGAGAAACTAGCTTTTATTTAAGAAGAGAAAGGCCGACTCCTGCTCCTGACCCCACTGAAATTCTACTCCCTTCTTTTTTAAATAATTAAAAGGCGCTGCTATTACAGAAAAATTGTTAATAAACCTGGAGTGTTAACCTAATATGCCAAGTAATTTCTGAACTCCCTTCAGTGTTTTCGGACGAGGGAAATTCAATATGGGGGCCACGCGGTTGGGGTTCATTCGTCAAACGACCCTAACACAACAAATATCCCAGAAACTTCATCTTATCAGATCCTAATGTAACTTTATCTGGATTCATAGCCAGATCTACTTCTCGCATTTTAAGGAAAACGTGGCGGAGATGAGATAAGGGAGACTCAAAGTCTTCACTACAAACAATAATGTCATCAACATAGTTAAGAACAAATTTGAACTCTAATTCGGACAAGACAAAATCCAACACACGTGAAAAGGCCTGACTACAAACATTGGAGCCCATAGGAATACGAATAAACTCGTATTGGCTCCAAGGTGTACTGAAAACTGTGTATTTCCTACACGAGGGATCAGGTAAACACTAATGGAAACTGTTGTTGAAATCTAAGACAGAAAACGCACGGGCTTTACTCAAGTTCTGAAGGACGCAATGAAAGGTTGGCAAGGGAAAGTGATCTTTATAAATATTTTTTTACTAATCAGGAAATGGTTAACCGCCAATCAGTATTTGTCATCATCCTTTTTACGTACCAAGAATCCCAGCGAATAATAATCCGAGGTAGAAGGGACTGTCCCACACGGTGCTAACAGTTTCTGAATGATTTCTCGGAGTTCTTGGAGCTTGGGAGGGGTGCATTTAAAATGACGGTCCCGGACCGGGATGTCATCTGCCAGCGAAAACTTGTAAGGCGGAACGCCACACTTTCATATGCGTGGTTAGATGACGTCGTCAAATTCTTCCCTCGGTTGATTCAAACGCACGCGAAATTCATTAGCCGAACCAGTGCCATCCAACAAAGCAGAAAACACCTCCGCAACTGCGTCCACCTGCAATTCAATCCTGATGATTGTAACGGACCCAAATGACAAATAAAACTCGTCGAGGTTAACTGACGCCCTAGTCTTAAATAAAAATTCCAGGCCTAAAATCACGTCGTGTTGCAGATGAGAAAGAAATCAAAACGAAAACCTCCAAGAAAACCTACCGATCTTAAAGTGTATGTTCACCACTACGTTACTCTTAACGATGTCGCCGTTAGCGATTCAAAAACGTTTCTCTGAAATACAACTGACACGCCCCTTGGATATGATCTTGGAATCCAGCAGTTGATGCCAAAAGTAATAGCTCAAAACACAATGGGTAGCCCAGGTGTCAACCTAGGCGGAAAAATTTAGCTCCCCACAGGTGATCAACACTGTACACTTCCAGACAGTGCGCGGGACTGTATGTTTGACGCGACTAAAAGGCCCACGCCCAATTCCAGTCACATTTCGTTCCCCGTCTTTTGGCAGGAACTACGCAGGTGCCCGAGCTCGCCGCAACGAAAACATTTCCTTTCTAACATTGGACGCCTGCTGAGCTGACGATTTATGGCTGCATGAACTAGAGCAGCGCAATTGCTGCAACGCAACGCACCGGAGAACGGCTGCCGGGCGGCGCGGAGCTGCCGTCC
>NQII01008550.1:0-18965 GCA_002778355.1 Clitarchus hookeri | reverse complement strand
ATTCACTGGAAGCCACAAGGCGACCTTGAACCTCGACTGCTAGCTGGCGCAGCTCGCGAAAATTGCGTGGCGTGGAAACGAGCGTGCATTGCGCACGTGCATGTGGGGCCAAATTGTCAACGATGACACTAATTCTGTTTCGCTCATTTACAGACACAGGGCATCGTGATATGTACAATTAGAATCTACAAGCTCACACATTGGCTCACCCGGCCTTTGAAACCCGCCTTTCAGAGGATAGAATCCAAAAAACGATGCGCACGGTGGCGGCCCCGTCGCATTGGGAAATCCCACGTTAAGGAAATTTCGCCTCAGTGCGTTATTTGTAAAGGTAGGCGTTTCAAACAAAATCTTTTCTTCTCAAATTTTTTAGGAGAAGTTCCCTACAGCGGAGATGTTTCTATAACTTGTATAGCCTGTTTGCAAGGAATTTTTAAATTTTATGTTTTAAAAAAAAAGTACATTACTCCCTATCTTTACTGAAAATATATGCTCGTAGGTATATTCTCCTAAAAACTTCGTGAATACATTTTGTTTGAAACGCCTATCTTTAAAATTAACGCCCTGAGGTGAAATTCCCTTAACATGGCATTTCCTATTAAAATTTGTCAGCCGACAGCCGGTAGCCAGTGCCCTTAACGTTTGAGGCCATAATAAAATATAATTATTTTTGTTATCATGCTCACTTTGTGTGTCATAAAGTGTTCACTTTACCGTTAAAAGCCTATAACTTCAATGTGAATAGGCCTTTAAGAAGAAGAGAGTTGCCAAGCAGGTATGAAACCCTTCCAGAACGTATTTCCTCGTCGAGAGCGATTGCCCCTGAGCGACGGCTTGCTGGCTGCAGAGCAAGCGAGCGTCGTGGGTGGCTGGAAACGCGGAAGCGAACCCGGGGTCCAGCTCCGCCCCGACAAGGACTCGATCCTGGAGATACTTCTTCGCCCCCACCCCTCGATTGCACCGTCCCCTCTCCTTCTGGAGGGGAAGCGCCGTAACTGGTCAGCTGCATCGCGGGAGCCGAACGAAGTGCCGCGCTGCTCTCCGCCGTACAAACACGATTGAGTAATCGCGGCTGAAACCAGCTCCGGCCAGCACGCCGAGATTGTTCCGCCTTGCGTTCACCAGCCAGTGCGGCACAGACGGCCACAACGAGACAGAGAGAGGGTTAACTAACTGAGAAAAAACAAGAAGCTACATATATAACTTATGAGCCTACATTCCTGGATGTACTAATATGTACTCCAGTGTAACTTTTTTTTTTTTGCAAAATATAGTTAAAAATAAATATTTATTTTTGTAAGTTCTTGTTGTTGATGCCTTTGTTAGTACCCATCAGTAAATGAATGTATCCGTTGCAAACTACTGTGCCTCCCCTTTGGCAATTTCACATCTCATGCCATCATTCCAAGCTTTACACTTTAGTTAATTTGCATTCAACGATTTATTGTGTAATTTTTAAAGATAGCTGATTAATTTAGAATTAATGAAAAACTGGTAGCTGTTTTCAATTTTATTAATTTTTATATTGCATATAACTATTATCTTACAGGAATGATACAAGTTGTTAGCTTGCGTTGTTGGGTTAAGAACAATATAAAGACTGAAAATTTAAGTAAGTACTGCATTAACTATGACTTTAAAGTGTTAAAAAAATTTTAATATATTTTTCTGATTCATTTATGCTTAAAAGGCCAGTTGTTGATTGCACCCATACTCCCGAATGGCGTGTATGAAATCGTGTGGAAATCTTTGATACGGGTTCATAACTCAATGTTAAAAACTAAAATGTGTCATTATTTCTGCGCGTGCCACTGTAGTTGCAAATGTCACATGAAGAGTTTAGGCTGATAATGAAAACGGTATCTTGTGTGAGATCCTACTGATATACCTGTTACCTTTGTTCTTAAAGGTATTCTGCTAATTATTATTATATTATNGAAATCGTGTGGAAATCTTTGATACGGGTTCATAACTCAATGTTAAAAACTAAAATGTGTCATTATTTCTGCGCGTTCCACTGTAGTTGCAAATGTCACATGAAGAGTTTAGGCTGATAATGAAAACGGCATCTTGTGTGAGATCCTACTGATATACCTGTTACCTTTGTTCTTAAAGGTATTCTGCTAATTATTATTATATTATTTTTAACACAGCTGTATTTAGACATATTTTACATTTAAAAATGCGTAAAAATTCATATATCCAAACAGAAGTAGTGATATTTTCTGCTGTAGTCTCATTTGTTGACTTTAAAAACTTACGCTGCTAGTTGTTTGCTGAAAAGTAACAGTATATGTTCGTCACGACGTTGTACGCACAAGGTGTCGAATTTTTTTCTTTTAAAATTAATTTGCTTTAGGTAATGTTTCTACTACACATACTCATAAGAAACTACAGTACGCATACCCACTCTAAATAAATATGAATGATCACTGTCTGCAAATATACCTAAAATTGTAGTTCAGAATAAACATGTAAACAAAAAGCTACCAGGATTTGTAAAAAATCCGAATTATATCTTGTACTCGTTACAAATATAGCTTTCCCCAAATAGTCTAAAACACAAACATAAAACTGTAGCGTGCGGCTTTATGTTTGCTTTATGGAAATGTGCGAATTATGAGCGTGCTTTTAAAATCCTAAAACAGTATGTTTCAGGTGTCAGTTGTAAATTTTAAATTAAAAAAATTAAATAAAATGTACACTTAGGCCAAATATTTTGCACAACTACTGGACAAATAATGTCCAGTAGTTGTGCAATTTAGATTGTGCAATTAGATTCAAAAACATAAAGAACATGTTTTTGAATCTAATTTTTTGCTTCAAAGCATTTGCATGTGTGTATGGGTGTGTAGTATTATAGCTTTGTTGAATCATACAAAATTGTGTGGAATATTAATTTGATTACGTAAATTTATAGTAAAGTCGTCGTAAAATCGACTTTTTCCCTAAAAGCTAACATCTTCCGTTTCTGTTAGGATTATTTATTGAGCAATCGTCTCCATATTTAATGTCAGTAAAAGTTCTTCAACTTATTTCCCCAAGCGCTTTGTTTTTATGTACGTTAAAGTGCAATCTCGAGATCGTCTCAACTCTCAAACTTGCCGTTTAAACGAGAATGGCTTCAAGCAAGGACGTAGAAATAAAATGATCGTTTCTGAAGAAATTCAGTTGGCTAACTACCTTGTTACCGGCTCACTACGTCACGTTAGCAACACGCAGTAAAAAGGTAGCAAGAAACGCATTTCTGGTCAAGACACCTGGTTTTAAACCGGTTTATAAGTAACGTTAAACGATCCCGTCGGCTGGTTTGAAAGATTTAGCTAATCTGGAAACCTCGTTTGCGCCTTGCGTGAGACTTGGAAATCAGCAAAATGAGGCATTAATATTTTATCAAAACTTTAAGTGGATTTTATAAATTTCCATGCTACAATATTTTACGGACGACCTATCTACGACCTTCCTGTCTGCTTCCTCGACGAAATTTTTGCATCGGAAAGTTGGAAAGGTTTTTAAATCTAAACTATTTTTTACGCAGCAGATTTTTTAAGGAATAAATACATTAATTCTAACCAGCTGTCGAATACAACTTCCCCATCTTTCAAACACATGCCTCTTAAAGTTTTATCATTTATATTTAAAATAATAATATCTGGAGAATTTATTCTCATAAAGTAGTAATAACAGTGAATAAAATAAACTCAGAATTTATACAATAGGTAAATTGTTTAAAAAAATTGGCATGACATCTATTAAAATTTTTCAAGTAATGTCTTACAAATCTATGAAAACTTCAGACACGTTAACGTTTCCCATCTGCAAAAAAGTCGATACGATTAGCAAATGAAATTAATACAAAATCCTTTAGTTCGGCGGAGAATTGGAACCTCACAGCCCCGTATAAACATGTTACAAAGTTAGGTAGGACAGCGGGGTAAATGAGTTAGAGAATTGCATCACGCATTGGTTGGTGTGATGTTACAATGCTGCAAACATCGTATTTATTTACCACTCGGTTTTATTTACAATTTCCATACAGACAGAAATGGACAGAAAAACGAAATGCTATGTAAAAGGCTATGAAACTTTTTTAAGCCAATTTAAAAGACGCAGAAACTCTCCAGATAACATAAGATAGTCTGAGGAGTGTCTGAAGGCGATGAAGGATGCTTCTCTTCAGTTCATGGAGTCAAATTGAGTCTAAATAGCAGCCTCGAGAAGCACACGAAGTTGGTGTTTGGAAAAGTGTAAGATGATGGACTATAGTCAATTCATGGTTACTTACAAATTGTCTGAAGCCCTGGTAAAGTTCTTCTTTCAGGCTATTTCTCCACCTTGTGCAAACAATGTTTAACTACGTCTATAAAATTTCACGTAAGGGACAACGCACCACATTCGTGCGCACTCGGTGTAACAATATTTTGCATAATAACTATTTATTACTGGGCATTGCCAACACACATTTATTCTCTCTGTTTATTCATATAAATTATGATTCAATTATTATAATTTATATATATAAAAGAAGTAAAGTTCAGTTTAACCAAGAATGAGATACTTCCACATTAACAGAGTATAAAACGCTTGTGATACATGACATGTATAGGAAACAAGTAAACACGTCTTACTTGGCGTCATTTTTCAAACNGGAAACAAGTAAACACGTCTTACTTGGCGTGATTTTTCAAAAGTTTGACTCAAAAAGTGAGAAAAAACAGCGAATAAATTTTAAACGCCATCCCAGATAGTCCTGTAAAATGTCTTGACGAAACATCCACCGGTATCGAAGTATTGTCTAGAGGTTCCTGCATAATAACCGAAATATCTGGACGTACAGTGGAGTGGTGTAGAAAGCCATTCATCGTATGTCGCAGCAGTAGCGTCATCACCAGTAATAGTAGTAATAATTATAGTAGAAGCAGTTGCAACAGTAATGGCAGATGCATAAAGTGTAGTAGGAGTAGTTGCAGTAAATGAAGTAGTAACAGTAGAATAAACAATAACATTAGTAGCAGTAACTATAACATTAGTAGCACTAATTGTTGTAGCAGTAGTAGCAGCAATAGAAAACTATTGTTTGTGAAAATTGCAACACCCATAAAGAATGGCCCGAATGAATCCAAACTCGAAGGATGTGTAAAACAATGTACCAGCCATAAGTGATTACGATTGCAGAGATACTGCATACACATAGGCCCAGCAGTGCCCTCTCATGTGTGCATGGAAAGGTCCGGGTTACTACAACTTCAGCGAGTGAAGAGCCGTCAAACGAAGTGAAAGCAAGTGATAGTATGCCGCGTCGACGACGAAGGGTACCATATCAGCATGTGAGTGTGTTCGAACGGGGCAGAATGATCGGTACCGTGACATTGCGGCTCGTACAGGGCATGCTGCTACGACAGTGATGCGTGTGTGGAACCGGTATTTGTATGGCCGTAACGGACCATACAGTCTAGTCCACAGTGTTTTCTCGACACTGCAACGGATGTGGACCTGTCAGCGTCAATGGTTCGACACAGTCTGTTGCGGACTGGACTGGTGGGATGCATTCCATTGATTCAGCTTCTATTATCCAGAAACCACAAAAGCCTCAGACCGCAATGGGCACGTGAACGCCGTCGCTGGCGTGCTGAGTGGCAAATGTAGTGTTTTCGTAAGAGTTCCTCTTCAACTTGTCCTACAGTGATGGCCGCATACGTGTTAGACGCTACCGTGGTGACCGCAATCTGGCGGCCTGCATTGTAGAGCGGCACAGGTGACAAACGCCAAGTGTGATGGTTTGGGATGCCATTGGATGCAAACTGCAATCTCTACTCCTGCATATTGGGGACAATCAGAACAGCAACCGCTACATCAGGGAGGTTTTAGAGCCCGAGGTACTGCCCTCCTTCAGGCGACTCCACGTGCTAAATCTCAGCAGAAAAACTCCTGGCCACATGTGGCGAGGAATGTGCAACCCTTCTTCAATGAACGACGGGTACCACTGCTTCCCTGGCCTGCTAGTTCGCCTGACATGTCGCCCATAGAACATGTCTGGGATATGATTGGTCGGTGACTTGTTCGTCACGGACTTTCAGAAACCACTATTTAGGCTTTGTGGACTCGCATACAAACCGCATGGAGGGAGATTCCCCAGGAAAGTATCCATGTCCTCTTTGATTCCATGCCACGATGTTTAGGAGCTCTGATTGCAGCACGCGGGAGCTTCACAGCATACATAACTCTCAAGGACAGAGATCATGTATAGTTACTTTATCCTAATCATTTGTGTATTATCATATACTTAATCTGTAGTATAAAGTTCATTTCAATCACTTGTGTGCTTCTTGGTGTTACATTTTTCACAAACGTTGGTGTAGAAGTAGATAGCAGGGTTATTAATATGTGTATCAGTTAGGTGTCCGGTCATTGAACCCTGCACTAATATAAAACATGATATTGAGTTTAAACTAATGGTAAACTGTTTATTTAAGGTACCAATGGTTTTCACATTTATGCACCGTAATTTGACATTGACCTCTGAGGTTTCACACATTGATATGAACATCTTTTCCGTTCAAATTGATGCATGATTCATCCGAGAAGACAATGCGAGACCATTCCTGAACGCATCCCCGACATCATGACTTGAAATGTAGACGTGCAGCACGACGGTTCGTGGTCACAACAGTCAGTCACTAAAGAGGTCAATTTGACTCGAGAGCTGTGCCTGTATATTACTCTCACTCAGCCATTTACGGATAGTCCCTTGGGACACTTCACATTCAAGGTCAGACTTCGCAAGTATCACTAAAATTCCAGCACTTATGGATGTAAATGCTTTATATTTATGTCGTGTAGAGAAGAGAGCTAGAACCTCGAGTACGTGATTTACGTTTGGTGTGTGTCCATGCAACAAAGAACCATGTCGCAGTGTTGACAGCACAGTAAAATGAGAATTTATCTTTCGAGTTGACCAACCGGCCTCAAACGAGTCTGTCCTACAGTCTCAGACAAATGACGTGAAATACTTATGTTTATCAAACAGTCGACTTCTTGACATACTGGGCGGTCAGATATACTTAATAACACATTCAAATGTACCTTCGCTGCCTGCTCGACGGGCTTTTATACTTAGAGGTGTGATAAACAACGTTTTCTATATCTGATATTTCAGTGACCTATTTCATGCATTTTTATATGTATTTACAGAGTCCCTTGGGCCATATTTGTGGGCACGCGGTTGTATATTTTTAGTATTGAAACCAAAATAAGCATACGTTGTGACCAAGAACCATTAAGATAACACAATGGTTCAGACAATTTGTAGTAATGTGACATTTCCAGTCTTTCGGCCAAATAAAAGTACTTTCTATTTCAGATATTACTTTATCAAAGTGTTTTCTGAAAATCTCAAAAATTAATTATGATAATAAAAAATACCAAAGGCTGCATATCAACAAAATTCCCTTATGAAAGACAAATATATTTTTAATAATTTCTGAGCTGGATACCTCTATTTTGTATTTTATGTAGCACCATTCAAGAAATGGCTTGCAATAAACACTGAATATATATATATTTCCATTATTTTCTCTCATTTACATTTTAAATACCATTTGACACAGATTGCTTTGTTGTATACGTACGTTGTGAGATATGTCGTTAAAAGTAAACTAATATTGCGAACAAGTGAGTAAATTATTTCAGAATTATGTGCAAATTACCCTTTCCTTTTTAAACAGGATATGTTTATAATTATTCTATAATTTTCAATAGCAACATTTACATTGGATTTGCTGTGAAAATGCTTCAGTATCTACAGAAATGAACAAGATTTGACCAAAACCATAATACGTAATTCGTCAAAAAATGCTGGTGACGGCGCAACTAGTAAAAGAAATAATAAACACCCTTACCTAACATCACTACTAATTAATACGCCCATGGAAAATGCGGCCTAGATGCTTGTAGTTAGTGGTGTAAACTAATGATAATTCCAGAATGTTTGTGTTTATACGTTTGAGAATAAAACACAAACGAATAAATTAAGGGAAAAAATGTTTGGGTTTAAGTCTAAATTATTTTTTAAATTCGATGAGAATAAGAACAAAACACATGCATGAATTCAACAGATCTGAAGAGGTCAACAAGTGGAGGGCATATGTAAAATATGAAGACCAGCTTAAATTGTTGAGAAAATGCAAGCAATTAAGAACAACGGGTAATAATGGTGGAAAAGGAAGGAAGACATGCCACACACGCTATCTCTTTTTCTCCCTATTTCTCTTGTTTACTCTCCGTACATTCAGTATACACGCCCATATATAAAAGCAAAAGCAAACAAAAATATGACATATTCTAATAGATAAATTTTACTCTTTTGCTTAAGATTTTAATATTTTATGAATGTACATTACTCAGCATCTTGACAACTTATAAAAGAATGACGAAAAGAGAAATGTGAAAGTAGTCAAAATAACATTTAAAAAAACAATGTTGGCTTGCAAGAAGCTTTGGGATTAATTAACAGAGTTTTCAAAAATAACTTATCTTTACGAANAAAAAAAACAATGTTGGCTTGCAAGAAGCTTTGGGATTAATTAACAGAGTTTTCAAAAATAACTTATCTTTACGAAACAATGTTCTGGGTGCTTTCTATAGAAGGGAAATTCATTATCTTGTTCAAATATTTATTTTGAAGGACGCTATGACTGTCATTTTCGGTCAGTTTGAATGTCTGGTTTCAGTTTACTCAATTTAGCAATCTTAATACTTGGTTGTTTGAAATAACTGCATAATGGCAAAACGCTTTAAATATATCAACTTGTATTAAGGTATTTTACGCATATTACGTTTTCAGTTTTAATGTGACTATTTTCATAGCTTTATGGCAAGATAATATTTCTATCAGTAGAAAATTGTGTGTAAAAAAACATTGCCCATGCTAATTGCCAGTACTGTTAAAAACTACTACAGTTTAAAAACTACTTCTAAAATCCAATTAGTAAAATGATCTCGTCATTCGCAGTGAAAAAAGTATTTTATTTTATATAAAGTCAAACGGAAAACATGTTATTATCTTGTTTTAGTTCTTATAATTTCAATAATAGAGATTTTCCGAAAAATCTTTCCCTGATTACAAACATTATTTATATCCTTTATTTTAAGATAGAGATGTGAAACTGGTGCCAAAACGTTGGAAAGTTAACCAGGTTTTTTGTTGTAGGTTTCCGTAACGTGGCTGTAGTGTAGCATTTGCAGTGTCCAGAAAAACAGACATATTCACAAATCAGGAAAAAGCTCAGAGTGTCCTATGATAGCGCTAGACCCGGTCACCAATAACTGTGCAGAGGAACTTTCAGAGAACGCAACGTATGAAAAGATGCCACCCGATGTCAGTAGCATTAAGTCGTGGTATGACAAGTTCATGAACACAGGATCTATTGCTGACATACCGAGAACTGGCCAACCATCAACCTCAGCTGAAAGTGTGGAAGCAGTGAGGCAGTCTTTTGTGCGAAGTCCTAAGAATTCAGTGCGTAGGGCTTTACGTGAATNGCTGAAAGTGTGGAAGCAGTGAGGCAGTCTTTTGTGCGAAGTCCTAAGAATTCAGTGCGTAGGGCTTTACGTGAATAACAGATGCCAAAAAGTTCACTTCATGATATCTTACACAAACATTTATTGTTTCGTGCATACAAAGTGCTAATTATTCAGGGCTTTGTTGCCCAATGACGCCACGCGTCAGGATGACTTTGCAGTTGCAATGGTATCACATATTGAGGGCGATAATGGCTTTCTCAAACATGTTGGATTTTCTGACGAGGCGACCTTTTTTGTCAGTGGTGTAGTGAACCGGCATAGCGTGTGTATTTTGGGTTCAGAGACCTTTGGTGAGGTGTCAGAGTGCACCAGAGGCAGAACAAATGTGAACGTTTGATGCGCGCTTTTGCATTACAAAACCATAGGACCATTCTTTTTCGCTGAGAGCACCGTCACATCTCCAGTGTATCGGGACATTTTGCAATTGTTCGCTGTTCCTCAGTTGCTTGAGTATCAACCAGGTGTCATTTTACAACAAGACGGTGCACCGCCTGATTGGGGTTTGGACGTTAGTGTCCATCTTGATACGACTTATCCTGGACGATAGATCGGTCCTGATGGCCCGACAGCTTGGCCTCCACGCTCTCCTGACGTAACTACATTTGATGTTTTTCTGTGGGGTTATGTCAAGGACAATGTCTACAGAATTCCTGCATGAGATCTTGCAACTCTGCAACAACGACATCCACAGTCATTGCATCGATCCCTCCTGTGATGTTGGCTAATGTATGGACATATGTGCTAAGTGCTATCAAGGGTGATTTTGTTGTCCAGTTGCAACAAAACACTTGGTTAGTTTGCCAACATTTTGGCACCAGTTTCACATATCTATCTTACATATAGCGGAAATAAAAAAAGTTTGTAATCAGGGAAACACTTTTCCAACAATTTGTATTTTCATTGAATTCCAGCTGTTGTATTACATTGAAATCCTGTCATTCCTCAATATATATTATCGTGCGTAAGCCACGTTTGTTTAAAGCAACTTATTTTGTAATAAGCAACTGCATTATGTTATTCCATCAATACAGCTTAGCAAATTTAGAGAAATGGAAGTACATGAAGGATATTTTGAACCTAAATGCCTAGGCAAAATTTCATGTTTACAATTTAAAATAGGCCTAATCTAGTAGGCAATATTAATATTGTCTCTCATAGCAGTGTTACAGGAACGCATTTGTAAAAAAGTCACCAGATACTTTCAAAGATAGTTTCCTACGACAGAACTGATATTTCCGTAAGATTCTGCGTAAGTTCTAATTAAGGCTTTAATAAGAGCAATATTGTTACAGCTTCTGATATCAGCCTCACCGGCTGATGGGGGGTAAAATAGCGTCTGCAACCCATTTGTATTTTTTTTTGGATTGGGCCAATGTTAAACCAAATTTTGCTGGAAGGTAAGGCCAACGTTGGAAAAACATCATTTGCTGAACATCAAGATGACACGCGATCCTACGTTGGCCCGTTGTAGGCCAACCAATGTCCAGCCATATACCAACTAAAGGTTTACTGAAGTTTTACAACATTGATAGTGTGTTAATACATACACAACGCCAACCAATAAACAGTGTTTTGCCAATTGTTAGCGATATTTTTAATAAATTTTAAACAACATGTAAAACAATTAAATACTACTTTACTTACAACGGTTATTTTTTTCGCGTCTTACATTAGCATAGAATAATATTCATTAGGATCAACATTTAGAAATACTGTATTCGGCGTAGTGTGGTCGCCAACCCACGCCGTTTGTTTTACCCGTCCAGCGTGTTACCTACTAAAACATTTCAACTTTACACAGAGATTGAAGTTATACGTAGTTTTAAAGGTTACTTCTGATTACTACGCTGTGTTATATACCTTGATGTATTAATACGTCGCATTTTACTACTTTTAACTATCATCACATGTGAAATAACTAATGTAGTCATGGTCACGCCTTACATACTTTCCAGCATGGTGGATATTTATTGTTAAGCCTTTGTTCAGTCAAAGCATGCAATGTATAAGATTAAGAGCAGTGCCGATTTTATTATTTAAAACATAATAATATCCTATGTTGGCATAATGTTTGTAATGCGAAGTTGACTCAACATAACATAAAGTACCCGTCAACTCTTATGTTTAAAACATTGTCTCACCACATAAACTACTAAAAATCATTGATAGGAAAATTAATTTTCGAAAAACATTATATGCTGGAAACATTAATATGTTTTTTCACATTTAAACAATTTTTGTATATTGGTGACTTTACCATGGTTGCATGATGTTGGCCCAACGAAAGTGTACATAACGAATGCTGATAGTAGGTTTTCCAACAAATAACCAACACATGGCCGACGAAGTAAATTTCAAATAAGGCATGGATGTTTGTTTAAAAAATAATATTTTATATAAACAAACGAAATTATTTTTTAATTTGATTAGAAATACAGCAAATCACCTTTTTGGCTTCAAGTGGTTTACACGATATTGGCTCACTTGCCTGGGGCTTGAACCGCGTTGCAGATGTTTGAAATACACGTTTTCCACGAAACTATCTTACGTGTGGCCAATATACTGAACTACGAAAATAATGCATTCTTCAGACATGCGAGGCTGGTTGAGTGCTTTCAACACGTCAAGTAGAGCAGAAACACTATTTCAGAGCACTCCAACTGTATTAAAAAATGCACACATAGATACTTACAAAAATACTCAACGGTCCTGCATTGAACCTTGTTACAGACTTTCTACCAATAAGATATCGTAACTGCTCAAATTCCCATAGTGACATGCAGCCCGATTAGAACGCTGCAGGTTACTTCAGAGTCTTGCGCTTAGTGGCGATTGCACCCTTGATACGCGTATAATTGTAGCTCTTATCGCTCCCACGCTGCTCTGCTTAAGATACGGAAAATAACTCCAGGTAGGCAGACCCCTTAATGAACTAGTATGCTCTTAAAATGGTAGTTACTTAATATAAACCGCAGATTTGATTGTAGAAAATTATAGTGGTAATTAATACAAACGGACTGTGGAAGCAAGCATAGTGGCAATCGAAACTCATTAAGATTTTCTACTAGTACTCAACATGAAAAGATCGGACTTAAAGAAAACACTTTTATGTGAAATAGTTACAATACCAACTAAATATATAAGGAGATTTTTGTTGGTAATGATTCAATGATGAACGCCTACATCACATACATCGGAAAAACATGGTGCACCTGGCTGCTATATTTTTCTGTGCTTTTTTGTTTTGTCTGTTTCAAGATTTTTGTAAGATTGGAGATACACCAGTATTTTCGCGCGAGATTTATCCTTTGAATATTTACTAAAAGCGTTATTATAAAAGACCGGAAATTTATTAAAAATACCCAGAAGCAACAGTGGCACATATTTGCGTTTTTTTACTAGCCATCCCGAACAAACACATTGCGACAATCGCAAAACATGCATACGCGGCAGATAAACATTATTCTAAAAATTATTTAAACTTCACGAATTAAAGATGTTTGCTTCTTTCGAGACGCTGAATATTTCATTTTAAATAAGCTTTAAACCCAGACCCATTGATGGCCTGGCGACAGTTTTTAGTATAAAAGGTCCACAGGTAGAGATGACTACCGAGAGATCACAGATGAAATAATTTTTATAGTGTTGTTAATTTTGTATCAAAGATGTTTATCTACGCGTGCATGCACAAATACACACGGTTACTTCCACATTTTCTGAAGCCCTGCTAAAGTTCTACTTCCAGGATATTCCTCAGTCTCGTGCAAACAAAGCTTAATCTAGTCTTAGAAATTTAGACCAAAAGGACAACGCACCGCATTTGTGCACACTCACTTTAATTTCATTTTGCATAATAACAAGTTCTTGCTAGGCATTACCAAAATACTGACTTTCTCTGTTGTAATTAATATTAATTACAAATAAAATACTATTATTTATATATAGAATATAAGTAAAAGTTCCGTTAAACCAGAAAATAGAAAGACGTATTACGCGTCTGTGGTACATAGCACATTAAGGAACAACCTAAGAGGTCGTGCATGAGGTGATTTTTCGAAGGTTAGATTCAAATGTTTGAAAAAACTGCGAATGGACTATATAGTCCATTCGCGGTTACTTCGGATGTTTTGAAACAAACCTTTGAAAATTCACCCTAAGAGTAACATGTCAAACCTTTTTTTGTAATATTTATTTCGTATTCAACATGAATTGGAAGAATTGTTACCGTTTCCCGCCTGAACTGAATCCCGGATGGTGTGCGTGTGTTACGGAATGTCCCGTCTGATAACGGATGGGCCAAAACTGGATAGTGTGGAACCCTGTTCAGCCACGGATAAAAGCCCCCCAGATGTGGTGGGATGTAGCCGTATAAACTCACGCAGACAAAGAAGTCTCCTTCCCAACAATGCAGGCTGATCTTCCCCCACTTGGTCCAACCTCTGAACTTACCGGGGAGTCAGATGATCTGAGTTTCACTGTCGATATGCACATATGGCCATGCGTGATAATGTTCTAGTTTCGCAACATATTATGAGGATATCCATCTGCTTTGATTTGAAGAGTGTTTTTCTTCATCTTGAGATAGCCAGAAAAAATTATGAACAAAATAAGTTTATGAATTTTTATTGGCAATAATTCTCTTTCATAAAACTAAAAAAAAATGTGTTAATATGTTTTTTTACGGTTATTTCATGGAGACTATGGACATATAATTCACAAATGCATTTGGCGCTATGAGACAGCGCTGAACGTCACTCATCTCAGGACACCAACGATATGTCTATTACAAGCGAAATAATATATTTAATGCACCAGGACTTGTGAAGGTACATATTCAATTCAAACATATGATATAATATCGTTAATATCGTAAACCCAACGCTGGTGCGTTGGTTTCGTTTTTTATACCTCTGCAATCGTATTTCTGACTGAGTATATTCACCATTTATGAAGGCATTTAGTGTGTATTAATTAACATTTTATGAGTGCATTCTGATGAACATTTAAATATGCATTGCAAAATATTTTATTGTACAGCCTTGCATTCTTCTGTCATACGCAAAATAAATCTTACTTTTCTGACAATTTTGGTAGCGCGTGTACTACTTTTTTGATGAGTTCTAAATGTTGTGGAGTCGAGTGCAGTGCCCCATCACATTCAGGAGGATCCGGGTTCGAATCACGGTCTGGCCATCCAGATTTCAGTTTTCCGTAGTTTCCCGAAATCACCCTAGGCGAAGGCTGGGATGGTTTCTTACTTCAGACCATGGCAGATTCCTTCCTTGCTCTTGTTTTCTCTGGGCAGCTTGCTCCGTCTTTATGACCTCGCTGTCGACGGAACGTCAAGCCCTATCAACCTACAGTGGACCATTGGAAGTCACGCTTTTTCCACCTTTAAGTTGAAATACATGGCCTTGCGAGCAAGGCTGCTATAAACGTCAGGAGCTCTATTCTGTAACTTTTTACTGTCTTTATATAAAAACATTTATTGATTAACTATATTCACGAGGCGAAATGGTATTCTGTAATTCCATATGTCTGCATGATGGTCTTTCGAATGCCTCGTGACTCTTTTTTTTTNACGAGGCGAAATGGTATTCTGTAATTCCATATGTCTGCATGATGGTCTTTCGAATGCCTCGTGACTCTTTTTTTTTATATAAATACAGGCATACTTATTTGCATTCGGTACAGCAACTAGCCTGTTGAAAAGATTCTGAACANCTTTTTTTTTATATAAATACAGGCATACTTATTTGCATTCGGTACAGCAACTAGCCTGTTGAAAAGATTCTGAACAAGCTTTTTGACGGGAAACAAATACTAAATCGATGTGTTGGAACGTAGACGCATAGATTTAAAATTACCAACCCGTTAGGAGCTGTAGCTGAAAAGCCCATGACAATGAAAGTGTTGTTATTAATAAATGACAGTCATATTTCAAGAAAAGAATTAATAAGTATTTGACTCAATAAACGCATTTATCTATAATTTATTATTACAACTTGTAAAAACTAGAGGTAAATGTTATTGTTACACTAAAAGTGGAATTAATAATAATTAATTTTTGAATGTTGATACAACTTTTGTACTCATTCATGTCTTACCTTGTGAACAATCGGCAGTGTTCTTACTGCCCTGCATATTAAATTTAAATTCATTGCCACGCCAGGTTTATAACAAATCACCAAGAAAACTCGTTATTTTTATATTAGCTCGTTATATAATTAAAGATTAAAGAGTATAAATTGATTAAAACTTTCCTCAGTGGCCTTTTTCGAATCTAATGGTTCCACACCATTCGTCAGAAAAAAAAATTTAGGAATAACTATTATGAAATACAAATAAATCGCTTTTCAAATAGTACCATATGGGCTGTAAGGCCACCAGATGTACACACATTCGTTTCCTCCTGTACTTTCTTATGCCATTTCCCGACACATGTACAACATTTACGTACTTAGACGAATGCGAACGCTGTACGAGTGTGCATCTCATTAACCAGAAAACCTTATGCATACTGCGGGAAAAGGACACTGATGATCACGTATAAGGCTCAACTCTACCAGATGTTTGTTTTAAAGCGACAATACAATTTCCGTGTCTGTAAGATCCATGTTAACAATAATAATGCGCATTAGTGGTTATTGTCTGAAAAGCTGGCAACTATATGTGTTTACAGTTACACGAGAGTAACAAAGCTCGCCATTTTATATTCTACACCGACACCTCGAACTAATAACAGTATGAAAAAGTTGACACTGAAGTTATTGTCAGTAATGATAACACTAACGAACACNCGACACCTCGAACTAATAACAGTATGAAAAAGTTGACACTGAAGTTATTGTCAGTAATGATAACACTAACGAACACGTGAAAACTATACATTAAAAAGAGTCGCAACATTCTACTTCAGACTACATTACAAAATATAACTATTTCTGCACTGAACATATGTTGAGTGCAATGACTCGGTGCGAATCGCTAATAGTTAAGCTATGTTTACAATAAAAATTATTATACATTAAGAACTATGCAGAAGGCGTTTATCTGTCATGCGGAAATACGTCTTTTGTTTGCAGTTTCCAATAATATCTTAATTCTTAATTCTAGCAATAGGAAACAGGTGGCAAGCTTGTTATGTTTACCTTTGTTACTAACCTAACTTCGTATATCATAGCCATATTTAAGCAGACCATACTTCAAAGCCGACATTTTCTATNCTTCGTATATCATAGCCATATTTAAGCAGACCATACTTCAAAGCCGACATTTTCTATTAGAGAATATTATTTTTGTGAACATATACACTGAAGAGCCAAAAAAACTGGGACACCTGCCTAATATCGTGTAGAGCCCCCGCGAGCACGTAGAAGTGCCGCAAGACAACGTAACATGGACTCGACTAATGTCTGAAGGTATGCAGGAGGCATTTCACACCATGAATCCCGCAGAGCAGTTCACAAATCCACAGGAGTGTGAGGCGATGGTGAACTCTTCTGAACAGCACGTTGCAAGGCATCCCAGATATGCTCAATAATGTTCATGTCTGGTGATTTAGATGGCCAATGGAAGTGTCTAATGTCAGAAGAGTGTTCCTGGAGCCACTCTGTAGAAAATCTCGACGTGTGGGGTGTCGCATTGTCCTGCTGGAATTGTCCACGTCTGTCGGAATGCACAATGGACATGATTGGGTGCAGGTGATCTGACAGGATGTTTGCGTATCTGTCACCTTCAGAGTCGTATCTAGACGTATCAGGGGTCCCATTTCACGCCAACTGCACACGCTCCATACCATGACAGAGCCTCCACCAGCTTGAACACTCCCCTGTTGACATGTAGGGTCCATGGATCCATGACGATGTCTCCATACCCGTACACGTCCATCCACCGGATACAATTGTAAACGAGACTCGTCAGACCAGGCAACGTGTTTCCAGTCATCAACAGTCCAATGACGGTGTTGGCGGGCCCAGGCGAGGCGTAAAGCTTTGTGTCATGCAGTCAAAAAAGGTACACGAGTGGACCTTCGGCTCCGAAAGCCCATATCAATGATGGTCCGTTGAATAGTTCGCACGCTGTCACTTATTGATGCCCCAGCATTGAAATCTGCACCAATTTGAGANCAATGATGGTCCGTTGAATAGTTCGCACGCTGTCACTTATTGATGCCCCAGCATTGAAATCTGCACCAATTTGAGAAACCCAACGTGCAGACAGTGCAAATTATTAAGAGCAGTCAGGTCGTTTGTCCCGTTCGTTCACGATCTTTTTCCGGCAGCAGCGATTTCGAAGATGTGATGTTTTACCGGATTCCCGATACTCGCGGTACACTCGTGAAATGGTCGTANCCGGCAGCAGCGATTTCGAAGATGTGATGTTTTACCGGATTCCCGATACTCGCGGTACACTCGTGAAATGGTCGTAATCGAACATCCAAATGTTATCGCTACCTCGGAGATGCTATGTCCAATCTCTCGTGCGCCGACTACAACACCACGTTCAAACTCACTTAAATCTTGATAGCCTACCATTGCAGCAGCAGTAACCGATCTAGCAACTTTGACAGACGCTTGTTGTCTTTTATAGGCGCTGCCGACTTTATCGCGTTACTCTGATTGGTTCCATACTTCTGTTATTTGCATACGCACGCCTATGCNTTATAGGCGCTGCCGACTTTATCGCGTTACTCTGATTGGTTCCATACTTCTGTTATTTGCATACGCACGCCTATGCCAGTTTTTTTTTTTTTGGCTTTCCAGTGTTTGATTGTTAACATGTGCACACATGCGACGTTTTAATATTGTTTATACTTTTATTACTGTAAATAACCGTTTCCCGCCAACAACACCGTCTGCTGTGTTCTGATTGGTCGTCGCCTCACAAGGTTCACTTAAGATATAAAATATAAATATTTCCTTTCAATGCTTAAGGAAATCCCAACGACGCACACAATCTGCTAATTATATATTGGAAACCAATTAATACACTTTCGTTTCTTCTGCACACGTATTAACGGATATTTTAAACCTTAAATATTGTATTTTAAACACAACTTTATTTCAGACTTCGCAGCTTACGTTAAGTTGAAGTGTGTAGGTGTGTTTAAAAACAGTCAAATCAAATAATTTCTCAGTTAATAGTGTACAGTTGTTACAAAGAAGAACAGAAATTATTTGTAAATATCTTCACTGTATTAAAATTATTTTATGTCTCCTGGAATGTTTGTCGCCTCGTAGCCTACAAGTGAATAATGATAACAATTTACGAACAATATGTAAAAATTTGAATTATTTGTGACAGTAGTGTATCCTTGTGTGTTAACTTTGTGGCATATTTACAAAATTATAATTTACTGTCCTTAAAAGAAGTTATGTTCT
>NQII01008549.1:24502-47245 GCA_002778355.1 Clitarchus hookeri | reverse complement strand
ATGCATTTTTGCCCCACTGGGCCCAATAAGCGAAGCCGCAGCCTATCCCGACCTATAACTGGTTCGGGTGTTTCATGCACGAGGCATGATTTCCGGCTCTGGCAAATAATGCCATTACCCGTACCCAAACAAGCGTTGGGGTGGGAAACCGCAAAATACTGGCAGAAAAAAACCAAGAAAAAAGGTGCAAATAAGATCATCACGAGTCAGGGTGAGACGAGTGCGGCTACAGCGTACAAGCCTTTAGTTCAGTCGCCGCCGTACCACCCAGCACAGCGCCACCCCCAGCCGATCAGAGTACGGCCAATCAGGGTGCTGTACCTCGTGAGCCGAGGTTACAAATACGACCCTAGTCCAAAAATTTTGCTGTTATTCCAGAGGCGGAACACAAAATGGAGGCGATCAAAACTGTGTCCATGACGACTCCGGCCCCATCACTGTTACAGCTGTAAACACCAAACCAGGCTTCCGCATACCAGTCACTGACTTAGAAACACCACGAAATCCAGACCAGCGCATTATACTAAAGGGTGATTTTAACGCCGCTCATCAATCCTGGAACAACCCCACCAATAATAGCCACAGCATTCAACTCCACCGCTCAGTGGCGGATTTACACATTTGCCGCCAGTAGGCTATTCAAATTTTGCCACCCCTACCGACCTCTACAATTGGATACCCTAGTTCAAAATCATTTAAATTAAAAATTTTTTGACAATGAAATTGTAACTTTATGATTTGTGGACTATCGTCCTAATTACACCACCTTTTTCCCGTAATTAGTATGATTGTGAACCAGGGGATCGATGTGTCAGTTTCTTGATTATTTTTACAACCCAACGATTTAGTTAAGATTGCAAAAGAAAAAGTTTTTGGGAATATTTCTAAGCTAATAAAAGCTCAATCATGTACTACTAATAAGGCGGGGTAAGGTATACCTCAATACTACTTACACAATAATGTAAGTTCGGTAAACGTTATTAAATAATTTTTATTGAACTTACTTACAGTTTAAAAACAATATATTCAATTATCTAGTAACAAATCCGGCTGATGATGTCGATGAAATTCAATTTATTAAGTTATGAAAGTTTTACAATACCTTTTTGCTCGATTTTCTATTGGCAAAATCATCAACTATATCGTCGTATGAAATCTTGTTCATTAGTTCTGACTCTATGCACGAAAGAGCAAAGGCGTTTAGCTTTTCTTGGCTTAAGGTACATTTTAGATAATTTTTCACTCGTTTTAAGCAAGAAAAGCTTCTCTCACCCGAACAATTTGTCGCTGGTGTACATAGAGCCATGCGAACTGCTATATCCAAGTTTGGATAAATGTTTTGCAAATTATGTTTTCGCAGGAACGAAGATAGACTTTTCAATGATCCAGAATCTGGTTTTACCGAAATTCTTTCAGAAGAAAGGTGGCATTGAAAATGTATGCATTCTTGAACTAAGTCAGTCTCTAAATCATTATGATACATTTCTTCCAAGAAAAGGGCTTTTTCCGTTAGGGTTGATGATGACAATTCACTCATTTTGGTCAGAAATGAAAACTTTTCATTGAAACTGTTGTAGGCCTCCTGCCGTTTTTTCTAATTNCAGCCGTTTTTCTAATTCGGATAATTCGGATACGAGTCTATCAACGAGGACGAGAAATGTGTTAATGCTGAAAGTATCACTCGCAGTCATTCTCATTTCTTCATCGGGTGTTTCATCATAATTTTTTTCCGTTTCGGTTGTCTTTTTCTCATGTATCTTGTATACTGCTTCGACACGCTTAATTCCATCGCCTTTTGTTCGAAATACTTAAAATTTTCCCGTTCAGCTACGAAAAACTTGCAAAGAGATTCGTAAAGATCGGCAACAGTGATCAAATCTACCCAGCGACTCAGAAGACGAGGCTGACTAAACACCATCAGTCACCCTTCCGCCTCGAGACCAACTCCCCGATACAAAGCTAGTCACACCAAGCAAAATCCAATACATACTAACGAAAACTCTCAAGACCCTCTCCGCTCCTGGAGAAAACAGCATATCCAACGCAGTACTCGTCCACCTTCCACATAAAGCTATCATCTTCCTCACTCGAATCTTCAACAGCATTATCATCACATCATACTTTCCAGCTAGTTGGAAGAACGCAATCATTGTTCCCATCCAAAAGCCAGAGAAAGCGCCAGACGGCCCATCATCGTACCGCCCCATTGCTCTAGTTCCTTCGCTCTCAAAATTTTTAGAAAAAGTCATTCTCTGACGAATACTATATCCCGTGGAAGCAGAACAATTACTGCCACACTACCAATTTGATTTCCGAAAGTCGCATTCTACCACACATGCAATAGCCAGAGTCACCCACACAATATTCTCTGCCATAGCAAACAAATGCCTAGCATCTGCACTCCTCCTTGACATAGCAAGAGCTTTCGATTCAGTTCACTACGGCCACCTCATCACCAATCTGGTGGCAACAGGCATCTCAAGACATCTCATAAGCATAATCCATTCATTTCTATCTGGCAGAACATTCCAGGTAAAAATTCAATCACCTCTCCAGTCGTCACCCAGCAGAAGCACGAGCCACACAAGGAGTAATTCTCAGCCCCATTATTTTTCCAATATACGTCCGCCTACTACCAGTACCAAGAGACACCAAAATCATACTCTATGCAGATGACATCATCATACTGGCTACTGACAGAAACAAAACCGAGCTCTCACGCAAACTTCAAGAAGCCTTCCAAAACATCAATATTTATTTATAATCATCAGGCATCTCACTAAACCTGCAAAAGACAAAGGCAATCTATTTATCACGATTCACAGCTGATCTTCCACCACCACCCCTGCTACTTGGTACTGAACATATTAGCTGGTCCAACAAACTTCAATTCCTTGGCGTTGTGCTAGATACCATATTGCAATTCAAGCAGCACATCCGCGAAACTGCCAGCAAAGCAAGACGAGTAATATGTAAACTCAACCACATCATCACACCAGCCAGTGTAATTGACCTACACACCAGAGTTACAGTCTTCAACGCCTTTGTTTTACCACTCCTCATATATGCAGCACCAGTCTGGATAACAGCAACACTAGAGACACATAGACCACTCTACACAACATACTATACTGGTCTTCGTATAATCACTGGTAGCCACCCAAGAACACACTGACGAACCATGCTCAAACAAACTTCCACAAAAAGTCTAGTTGACCACCCAACAGACACCAACAAATCCTTCACAGAAAAAATGTCAGAGCACCCAAGCCCACTAGTAAGAAAACTAGAAAATCACATATCAGGACTCAAACCACCGTTTTTATGATGTGACTTCCTTCATTAACCCTGGCATGAACGTATTCTGTACTCCAGCGAAGAATACGACGAAGAAGAAAACCACGACAGCAACCACTCAGCCCAGAGCACGTTCAGCACAACAACCAGTCAAGACTCCACAACAGAATCCAGCAGCGACCTCAGCTCAACTGAAGAAGACGACCAACAATGCAATATATGCCTGTACAGAAGGTTTTTTTTACCGGGGGTACTCCCTTTTCCTTCTAAAAAAAGTCACAAATAAAGAAACATTACCACCACAATAAATTACAAAATTATCAAAAGAAATTAATAAATATTCTTTCCTTACACCCTAAAAAAAAAAGAGTACAAAATGCCAATACTTAAACAAAATTCAAACACTTGTAGAATAACAAGCCTTTCCATAAAATTTATATTAATTACATAACTTGCAATATTTTACCACAACAATTACATAAGTTGGAATGGCTAAAAAAAAACTGTATTCAGTAATTATACAAAATCCCCGAACTAGCCAATCAACTAATGCCATTAGTGCAATTGATTGTTATTTGGACAACCCTGGACCGCTCCCAGGCGAATAAAATTGCACAGACAATCGCGCTTCACTTAGATATGGTCAAGAATATTGGCCATACTTGCTCCAAACAGTAGTGCAGATACATTAAATAATTCCGAAACACAATTCTCTACTGGAAAGAGCACGGCCTACGCAATAAAAATAACGAATTTATTGATCATTTGTCTCGTAATAATGTATCGCGGCAGAAAACGAGACACACTTTAAGCCTATTGATTGATTCTCTGTCCCATGCAATGCCATATACCGATGTGACAGGGCGCAAAACATTGGAAGAGGTGGTGGAGTTACAATTTTCATTCATTATTCAATAGCTCACCACGAAATAATACTTCCAGATTTTCTCACACTGGAAGCAGTGGGAATATAACTTCAATTAGGTCAACAAAAATTCAACTGTTGTCAATTTATACCCCACCAGGAGAACTCTTACAGCAGCAGATCTTGATATATTAATTAGTAATATGGGCCCTGTTATACTTGCCATCGGGGACATTAATGTCAAACATCCCCATTGGCATTCGCGAACTAGAACAGCCAATGGCATGCTGTTACAAAGACAACAAGCCAATAGAAACTAACAAGTTATGGCACCATATGAGCCGAAATTTAACCCACCAAATATTAATCAACACCCCAGTGTGCTTGATATTGTAATAAACAAACAGTTCAGTACTGGGTTCGCTCTCAGGGTCGAGCAGGATCTTTCTTCTGATAATTTGCCAGTACACATTGGTTTTCAACTACTAAATACCGACAACAATGCCCCTAGAAAAATCAAATTACTATTCTCGTGCGATTTGATCCACATTTAAAAATTATACAGATGCCAATTTACCGCAAATAGATGCAGATTGCATAACAACAACTGCCCAGATTTATGAAGCAGTCTCAGTCCTTACTGAAACTATTCAAAAAGGTATGGCCAAGCACATTCCAGAGAAAATAATCACAATAAAAATTTAAACTTTCCCGCAATATATACGGGATAATATCACGCACAATAATTACTTAGAGGTGCCAATACACATGCCACAGACATCGCTAAATTACGACCCCCATTACTGAGTTGCAGGCAGTGATCTCGGACGAAGTAGCCCTCTGGATGGCTAGTGTTTGGGATGCAAAAATTGCAAAATTAAATACCAACACAAATAATCTGTGGGGCTAACCAATCGCCTACTAAAAAAAACTTTATAAAGTTTCACCATTAACCACCAACACTGAGGCGGCCTTCACTCCTGAAGAGAAAGTACAAGCTTTCGCCAATGTGCTATAAAATACATTCCAGCCAAACCAGGAATCCAGTGATAGAAATTTCAATGCCCATATTCTCCAGGAATTAAACATAAAGCAATGGCAGCCCACAGAGCACGAACCTGAATTTACAAAATCGCAAGAAATTAAGCTTGCCATCCGCCATATGAATCCAATAAAGGTACTAGGCGAGGATGGTATACAAGCGATTGTATTAAAGAAGCTCCCTGACTTAGCCATTTAGCATTTAGCACTCTGTATAAATGCAATGCTCAAGTTAGAATATTTTCCGACCATATGGAATGCAGCGAATGTAATTGTTTTCCATAAACCAGGCAAAGACACGAAACAACCGCAAAATTACAGGCCGATCAGACTACTCAACCAACACACTCTCGAAAGTTGTTGAATATATTATATTAAGACGGATTAATTCCCATCTGGAAAGTAGTAACATGCTACAAGAGGAGCAATTAGGCTTAAGGCAAAAACACTCGACAACACATCAGCTTGGAATGCATTACGAATTCTTTCAACTTCAAAGATGATGATGTTGCAGTATTCCTAGACATTGAAAAAGCCATTGATCTTGCATTTCATGCAGGCATAATATATCAATTACACGAAATAATGCTCCCTGGCTGCTATGTCAATATGATAAACAGCTGCTTACACCACATAATGCTCACTGTATCTTGCAAGGATTTTAATCAGGTGCAAAGGCTACCTGCACAGGAGTGCCCCATGGCAATATATTAGACCCAGTTATATTGACTATATGCATAAATGACCCGCCGAAGCCAGATTACAGACTGGTGCCATTTGTATGCTATGTGGACGACACAGTTATTTTGTCACCCTCACATCCTAGAATTAGCAACCTAAATGCTACGAAAGCCCTTGATGCCTTCCAAACCTACTACAGAAGATGGCGGATAAAAATTAATATAGGCAAAAGTTCAGCTATTGTCTTCACCCGCAGAATATTATCCCAGGTGGATTATCGCCCTGAAATAACTCTGTTTGGCGAGCAAATCCCTCATAAATATGTTGTGAAATATCTAGGCGTTTATATAGATCGCAAGTTAACTTGGAAGGCACACATAGAAGCGAAATGTGCCAATGCCCAAGTCAGGCTATCCACACTTTAACCAATACTAAATCCACGAAGCGCATTAACTCGAAATAAGGCCATATTACTATATACAATGCTAATACGCCCAGTCATAATATGTGTTGTGCCCACCTAGGCACATGCAGCTAAAGTGCATATGAAGTGCCTTCAAATAATCTAAAATAAATGTCAGCGAATAGCAGCAGATGCGCACGATACTGCCCTGTCGTGATTCTCCACCCAAAATTAAAAATTTAAAAACTGGATGAGCAGTTTATAAATTAGCACAAAAATCTGATTGCACCATCAGTACTATTACGAAAATATATAGCCTAGGGGACTATGACACTGAGGAGAGACAAATTATAAGCGCCCAAAGAACATTTTGGCTCACAGGCTGCCATTAATCCCTTTAATTACCCTAGTAGGCCATGAGCCCGCATGATAATTCCCACGACCACATAAAATTGTGAAGCACTATGCCACCTCGCATTGCTATAAATGCTTCTTATTTCACATGAGTGCGGAGATGGGCGGTGAGGCTTACATTGCAACACATAAGGATGCGAAACAATATGTGATCGCAGAACAAGGCAAAACATACATCGCACAGTCACTGGCTTGGCGAAGACCCTGTTATTTGCATTATTTGCATTGCAAACACACCACTGAACACACAAATGCGCCGAAACTCATATCTCATCCGACAGCTTCTGCATCGTCTCTGCCGATTCCAAGGCGTCAGGCATCGTGTGCTCTCTTCGCAGCTGGTGGGGATAGTGTAGAGGCGCACCTGCACTAACAAACACACAACACACAACATACACTACCATATAAGCTGCAAGCCAAATATCACAGTAGGTAATGTCATTACATTACATAGCTTCCACCACCCCCTTCCCCCTCATAAATATTTATATTTTTTGCCTGGAAACTAAGCTTTATTTCTGTATTCCAAAGATAAGAGACTGGCATCTGTGGGCGGGTGGCACAGTTCGGTCCCCCGCCACCAGGGTCACGCTACTGCTGTACTATCCTGGTGGCGTAGTTCTGTCCCCCGCCACCAAGGTCGTGCTACTGCGGTACGGCCCTGGTGACATAGTTCTGTCCCCCGCCACCAAGGCCGCGCTACTGCGGTATGGCCCTGTTGGCATAGTTCTGTCCCCCACCACCAGGGCCGCGCTACTGCGATACGGCCATGGTGGCGTAGCTCTGTCCCCCACCACCAGGATCACACTACTGCTGTACTACCCTGGTGGCGTAGTTCTGTCTCCACCACCAGGGTCATGCTACTGCGGTACGGCCCTGGTGGCGTAGTTCTGTCCCCCGCCACCAGGGTCACGCTACTGCGGTACGGCCCGGTGGTGTAGTTCTGTCCGCTGCCACCAGGGTGCAGCGGATCGGAAAATTTCATATCATCACTTATTAACCTCGCAAAGTCTATCTTCGCGAACTAACTAACACCATACTTGATCTCGCCCATACACAATAAAGTAATTATATGCTCTCCTGTGCTGCAGTCACACATATTTTCCCAGTGCCCTCTTTGCTTTTACGCTGATATTATTTGCTCTTATCTAGTTACTTTCTCTTTCGGGGTGTGTTCATGGCTACAATTGTGGCCAATGTGCCCAATTTTGATCATTAAACCCGACCTAAGGTGCGTAGGGCTTGCCCTGAGACATAGTCCACTCTCCAACCACCTAAGCTACTTACATGCATGCAGGAGAGCTCACAGAATTGTGAATGATCGTAGGAGAGTTCACAGAATTCTGAATGATCTCATGCTGGCATAGCGGGATTTGAGTTTCGCTTACAGTGATGCGTGACAAGTACATGGGATAGGAATTGCTCTGTATTCACACCCTGGGGGGAAATACCCTCTGGGATGTCCCGACGTATAAGGGCACACGGGGAAAGAACCGAAGTTGAGAGAAACAAGGTAAGTCCCTAGAAATAACTGATATAAGCCCTCGACGAAGGAATCAGGGTAACCCCTGCCAAGAATTAATGCAGACACAGCTCCCAGGAATCCCCGAAACATCCTACCACACCCTCCCTCCGCCCTCGTAAGGGCGCACAAGCAGCTGACGAGACACGAAATCCTACACAAAAAACGTGCGAGGTATACAGGGGATTTCCCGATTTTTCTCTCAAGAAACTGCTGAAAGCTAACTTGAATATAGCGGGAGACAGGTTAAATTCACGACACAGCCAAGGCAGAGAGTCAGTTGTTCACAATCAGTTGTTCAGGAGAGTTATTCAGCCGAGACGGGAAGGAGTTTTTCGGCAGCTGCGATGCGAGGCGGAGAAGGCAGTTAGTGCGAGAGGTAGTTGTATCACCAAGGCCGGGTTCGTATCCTGGCCGAGTCAATTATCGCCAGCCAATATGGGAGTAGTTTGGCGGTACAGCCGCGAGACGAGATAGGTGCAGCCGAAACGGGAGGCGAAGTAGATACGAGAGTAGCAGTCGGGTGACGGGAAAAGTGCCGAGAATATGAGAAAATTCCCAGAAACGAGTGGCAGCCCCATACCGAGAAGCGCCATTCCCCGAGAAGACGTAGTCGTGCGCCGGATGACGACGTCAGTCAGTCAGTAAGTCAATAGTGACGTCGCCGGCGAGAGAACACAGGAACAGCTGAAACTTCATGTGTAAATTCCCGAGACAAACCCAGTAGAAGTGCTGAGAACTTATGAGTTCATTTCCGAAAATGTAGTGGCAGTTTCCGAGGTGAGGAAGACGGGGACGCGAGCCAGGCTGTTGCGGACGTCGACTCACCATGCCTCAGCTACCAACGAAGACAACTCACCAAAAGCCACAGTCACAGATAAGTAGAGTAACGTCTCCCTTCAACAACTTTCCCCGACTCATAGTATTCAGCCCACCAGCCCTTCAGGCCTATGACTTGTAGGGCGGCTCAGTCTTGCTAGTGTGTGTAAATACCTATGTTACCTTCAGGCAAATAAAATACTGGTGTGTTAAATAACGGAGAATACGAGTATTTGTTTACCCCTAATGCAACAACCACAGGTGCCTTTCTTAGTCTGACCAAAGTAAATTAACAAAGTACCCAACTAGCCACCACCCTGCATAACTCAGGTGGCCTAGTAGCGTCAACAGTATTTTCATGAATTTTTCTTGGTTTTAAAAGTGTTTTACTGGTGTAATTTGTTTCTCATACTTTAAAAGTTTTTGAGTGTCAAAGTGTTAGTGCATCCTACTGGAACTAAGTGACACTAGTAATGTACACACAGTATCCTTTAAAGTTGTTATATACATAAAAAACAAACAACGTGAATATGATCATAAGTGGCCAATGTCTCTCTGTCTCCCACAACAAGGGGGCTGCATGTGCATGGTCCTTGCCAGGAAGAGGAAGCAAGCCAAACGTAATTGACCCTGGTCAAGTGGTAGCATGGCGCGGAAGCACTAGTGATAGACGGCCACCTAGCTGCGATTATACCAGATTGGCAGGGATTAATTCTATCAGCATCCTGTGAGCTTCCGAACGACTTGCCTATATAAGCGGGGCAGCATGCCAGTGTCTGGGTTGTTGTTGATTTTTGACTTGTTGGTTCACCAACAGGCTGTCGGCCAGCATGAGATTCGTTTCTGTCTGAGGAACTCTGCCGGTGTGACTAGGACCTCGGCCAGAGTGTTCTCTCACAGTTCGCTGGAAGAGGCAGTGTAAAGTCGTCACCAGGCAGGCATTCCCTGTCTCTTGGGGATGAGGGAAAGTGTGCTGTGAGTGTGGTTCCACCCCGAAACCCCTTTGGGCAGAGACATCGTGAGGGTGGGGTAAGCTTCGGCATATCCTGGTACGTTCACCCTTTGGCACAACCACAGAGATCCTCTTATACCGAGGCCTCCTGTCCTGATGGCTTGGGCTACGACAGAAAACCCCCGACCAACCTCTTTGACCTTAGGACGCGCGGGAAGTAAAGGATCCCCCATTTGTCTTACATCAAAATGCTGGGGGACATTTTTGATCTAATTTTGTTAAAATTTAACTTGCGCACATTTCCATTCTGTATGCATAGAAAACACATTTTTGCAAGAAAATATTTGCCATGTAAGTCAATCATATTATTGTGACTATGTAAATGTTAATATATTTTTTAAAATTCGTTTTAAGTACATTTATTTAAGTCATGAAAATGATAACTTTTATTGCTGAAATGTGTATCACAATACAAATTATTAAAAATATATGTAAACATACTAATGTTATGACATTATGCTTTATAGCAGTGATATAATATTCACACTATTTGCTGGAATTGTTCCTTTTTTTTCTCAGATGAACCCCTCTCTTTATAACTACCGCCCCAGATACTTCAGCGCAGTAGAACTAAATATTTTTATCTGTGCTTCAATTATGTACTATATACTTCACTTGTCCAATGTATGTGTACACATGTACTTTTAAATGACTGAACATATGCACTAAGCTAAACAAACAAGAAGTTATTGATAATTAATGAACATTATTTTCTCTTAAAGGATGACATATTTTTTTAGTGAAGTTCTTAAAATCTAAGATGGCAAGTAGGCATTGTCGTCTCATTGACAGCAATATCATAAGAGATGAAATCAGAAACACGTGAAGCAGTACCAAGACAATTAAAATACAAAAGTGACTTGCCCAAGATTCGAATTAAAAAAAAACTCGTAAAATCAAGCTAGTGTGCAATCAACTGCATCTTAGAGGTAGGATTCGGAGCATCAACTTCGGATATAAAAAGTATAATGTTTAGGATAATAAGGTCCACTTACCTGAAATATTTACATGGCCATCATTTTGAAAATAAGTGTCTGAAACACTAAAACTCATAAGTTGACATGGCCTACCATAATGCTACTTGTGTGAAAATTGGGTGAAAACAGGTTGATTAGTTTCCTTGATATGGCATAAAACCCTGATTTCTAAAAAAGGGGCTATCTTACAAAATTGCCTAAAAAGAGGCGCTGTACACTATGTTTCTAATAGTTACTATCAACATAAAAAGTTTGATTGAATTTGTAAAATTGTTTAATATATATGCCTAACATATCAAAATATATCTATACGGTTGCCGTTTTGAAAATCATCAGCTGACACAATTTAAATCATGTCCTCCTGTAGATGTGTAAAATTTGGTGGAAATAAATTTAATTGTTCCGGAAATATGGCAAAATGTTTTATTTACTCACCTGATACTACTTTGCAAAAAAGTCCAGCAAAAGAGGATCTCTACATGTACAAATAATGCTTCAAATTAATACTGTTAGCGTACAAAATTTGGTTGAATTTTGTTGAAACGTTTCATGGATATAACAAATTATTGTAAATTATTCACATAAACCCCATTGAAACATGAATGCCGCACATATCATATGTTAATTTATATACCTTGTTGCAGTAATGCATGCGTGAAATTATGGCGTGAATAGGTTTATTCATTGAGATATGGCATAAAACCTCCATTTTTCATGTGAACATCATCATAAATGGAGTACTCAAATGTTATGTATTAACACATTCGATAATTGTCATAGATACAATGTACGAGGTTAAATATAAATATGTTATATCGTTTCGTAGATATAGCACACTAAGCTAAAATGTTTGTATAGATGCATTTCTGAAAATAAGAGACTGTGCCACTACTATTAACAAAAAGCTGCTAAAATTTGTTACAAAAATAAAATACATGTAAATTGCATTCTGGGAAAATAGTGGTACGAATCATTATAACTGCAGATTACCATTATACTAAATAAATATTGTTTATATAAGTAAAAGTCAATCAGGGGAACTCTCCTACAATTTATACCACAGGGAGTTTAATTAAAAAAAGAACACATTTTCAGCAGATATGTAAACGTTCCATTTTCTATTTAATTAAAAAAAAAAATTATTGCAGCATAGAAACATGATTGCATCTCTTATAGATCAAATCATTACGTCAATACATTCCGCCCAAGAATATTTTAAGTATGTTAAATTGATATTTACAAAAATAATTAACTCAACATTCATTATTCGCAATTAAAAATGGGGCCCCTCACATTACTTCCTTTCTGTTGAAAATAAACAGTATCTTTGTATTCCATAGGTCACTATATTAAGTATCATATTCCATGTGCCAAATTAATACGAAATCACATCACTTATTCTTGAGTTTTAAAAAAGGCACTTTCAGATTCTGTCTTGCGACTTAATAAAAAAAACAATTATTCCAAACTGACAAAAATTACTTCGAAAACGTTTATATCTGATGACTGTGCCACGTCCGAGAGAAGACGGAACCGAACAGGAGCCACACTGATCGGTGAGCTGCATGCAGTAACTAAGCACCACCGCCTTGCGTACTCAAAAAGTCGGGAAGTGAAGTTTGGTAATTCCACACCAATAAGAGAAATGAGATGTGAGGTCACGGAAAGACTGAAACTACCACAGTAACTCGAACCACATCTCTGTCCGGAAAACCATCAAGAAAAACAACCCTCCAAAAAGGAGGGTTCAAAAGACGCTACTTGAGAATGTGCACGCCTGCACACTGCCAGCCGCCAAATTAATTAAAAAAAACACTAGTCCTCTACGCTGCGCTAAACTACATTTCCAATAAATATGCTTGCTACATGTATTTGAAGTTGAACCCACTCTCTGCGACTATGTCCTTCCTTGATATCACAAAAGCTGCTACTCCTGAGTGGTCTCCGAGTCCAGTGTCCAAGTGTCCCTGGAGAACGCGTCCTACGCGGAGTAAGACACGAACTAGAGCGTAGCTGGCGGAAACACTGGAATTTAGTTTCAGAGCTGCAGATTGATGGCACGGGGATAAACAAATGCTCTTCCGGACGGCGCAAAGGGTACATTTTTTTTTTGTGGCGCGGCCTACAGACTGTGGACACAACAAGCATTTACTGTGTTGAGAAGCATCACTTCAAGAGTTCAGACGCAGCTGGAATAAAAATTGCTGTAACTAAAAGAGTCACTCCAGAATCTGGTGCATCCGATATATGAGTTTCAAGAGTGCGTGTTCACACAGAAACATGCTGTATCTTGCCTGCCTGCTCTCCTGCTTGTGAGCTAGCTGGGATGTAAAACTGACTTGTAAATCCCAGAGAAAAATAACTAAGTCACCCCTAATCAACTAAGTTATTAATCCGAAATACTTTTTTAAGTTAAGGAATTTCTTTTATAAATAACTGAAACTCATAAAAAAAATTAAGTATGTGCAATGTTGAAAAAAAACTGAACATACTCCCTCCCTCCTTCCCCCCAAGGATGCTAGGTTTTTCTACAAGTACCTATATCCATATTTACATACTTACACACACTTGACCAAGGTTAAGTGAACACAAACAACAAATAGCACACTAACAATTGTAGGAAAAACCCATACTCTATTAGCAACACAAAGACAAAACAACAATAGATCACAACAATGATCATGATTAGCAAACAAGTAGAAAATATATTACATTGTACATTTTTAAAATAAAGTAGAGACTTGCATTAAGGGTATATACTTAGATTAAGGGTACACTTACACTAACAAAACAGTGTGTACTCTAAAAACTTAGAAATAGTACCATGGATTTTTTATATTACCAACTGAAATGGTTTCAGCTAAAGCTAGAAAGTCTTTTTGTTTTTCTGCTCGACCACCAGGACCATGCTCACAATGCATACTATAAACTGGCCCACCGCAAAATAACGTATTTGAGGTAAGGTGCACTTTTCTGGAGTTGCAAATGAACCACACAATAGCAGCGTATCAGATGTGGTAATTATGTTTCAGGACAAAAAGTTATTACAACTGAAGATACAACTCACATTTGTATCCGAGGTGTGTGTTAAGAGAGGTGCATTGGTAATCTCCCTTGAAAGCTCGAAGTACCCGTTTGCACACAAACTTTGGAATGGAATGAAATCGAATGAAAAGTTCTGAGACTTTACTCTAGAACTTTAACCCGTAACAAAGTGCAACTGTATTACTTTTCGAGAGAAATAAACCATACATCGCAGTGAGCTCACATAAATTAATTGCCATACAGTTTTGCTGTTTAACAGAGCAGCAAAATAATAAGTAATCAACGCCTTTTTATAGCGATTATTACAGTGGGTACTGTAATTCTAAGAATGCACTTTGTAAAGACTGCATAAACACTTAACTGTACAAGTAAAAAATTATTTAATTATAAGTCGACGTGACACAAGCGCTAAGATGTGAAATCCCAGCAAAGAGATAACTTAAACAAACCACAGATAAGAGCTCCCAGGCTAAAATCTCTTATCAACAGCATTATCTCCCATGATAAATGTTGAAGCGCGGGATGCACAGTAATATTAGGCTAGGTGAGCAAAATGTGATCTCAAATGTGCGTGGAAAATGTGTTCTTTTGCTTTTTATTCTTTGTGTGTGAATTTGCATTTAGCCTACTTTCCGAAGGGATGCAAGATTTATGAGATAATTTTCCTGTGTGTGTATGTATGTGTCCTCCCATCTTTCAATTTTTGAACACGTCATCATAATTTCACCATACTCGGGAAATATACAGGATGAGTATAAAATAATACCCCAACTTTGAAGGTTTATTATATCAAAACCAAACAACCTACAACCTGAACCATGGAACCGTGAAGTTTGTTTACCATACATTCATAAAAGTTAAAAAAAAAAAAGTGAACACCACGAGCGGCCTGAACAACATCTACGCGATAATAAAACTCGTTCCACACTCTAGTCAGCATGTCCGGTAATACGGTTTGGATGGCGTCTGTAATTCTCATTTTGGGGTTGTCAATGTTAGCCGGCAATGGTGGACGAAACACTTGATCCTTTATGTACCCCCATAGAAAAAAATCGCACGGGGTAAGACCCGGGCTTCTTGGGGGCCAACGATGAAGAGACTTGTCACCAGCTGCTCCTTGACCAATCCTATGTTGCGGCAACGTATCTTTCAGGTATCCGCGAACAGCTAGGTGCCAATGGGGTGGCACACCATAAAATAAACCTTAGACCGTCCTCTTCACATTGATGTATCGAATACAAGCTCGCTACCCCCTCACCACCTTAAACCGAGAGTTACGAACACTTTCAAAACCTTAACACCGGACATGCTGACAAGAGTGTGGAACGAGTTTGATTATCGTGTAGATGTCGTTCGAACTGCTCATGGTGGTCACATTGAACATTTATGAATGTATGGTCAACAAACTTCGTGGTTCCATGGTTCATTTGCTTAGTCAATCAAGGTTGTAAGTTGTTTGGTTTTGATATTATAGAGCTTCATAGTTTGGGTATTCTTGTATACTCATTCTGTATAGTACTTAGTAAGGACACCTGACTTTTATAGTTTTAGATTAAGCTGGAACTTACTTTCAAAATGTTGACCATTTCAATATTTAGGAGAATATATCATATCTCAAGGACCATTCAACTGATTTAAACCAAATTTTCTATGCTGTCAGAGCATCATGTAAGCATTAAATTTTGAAATTGAAATTGTTAGTCCGTCATTTTGGAAGATAACACCAAATGAAAAAATAAATATTTTACATTATATCTCATAAAACTATAGAAGCAATTTTCACCTAATTTGGAATTTCAGTAATACCACGACAGGCAAGGAAACATAAATAATTAAACTTGATTCGGTACTTATTTCCAAAATGGCGGTCATGCAAATATTTTATATTTATTTCGTATATCTACTATACCTAATAACAAATTTTTACCAAATATGTGTGTGCTGAAAGTATATATTACTAGCATCATATATATGACAAAACACAGCCACTTTTACCAACCATTTTTGTAATATAGCACCACAAGAATAAATAAATTTTTATTTCATATCTCGGAAAAAATTTACCGATTCCTACAATTTTGACAAACAAGTATTATGTAAAATTGTATGTTTTAAGTATGTTAGACACTTATTTTCAAAATGGCAGTTATATAGGCATATTACCTTAGAATGCAACATCGTTGTAACCATTTAATAAATTCCAACATAAATTTGAATGCTGGCAGTAGATATTACTACTGTGAACTATGTCCACACAAAGTATCTTTTGTTAGCAATTTAGTATGATGGCACTACACAACTAAATAAATTTTTTACGTCATATCTTGGGAAACATTTAACCGATTCCTATAAAATTTGACAAAAAAGTAGTACTGCAGCAGATAATGTAAAACGGTATGTTTTAGTACATCAGGCACTTATTCTCAAAATGGTGGATATATAGCCATTTTAGCTTTGAATGTTATATCATTGAAAGTATGTAATCGATTCCTACTTACCTTTTTATGTTGGCGGAAGATATTTCTACTATCAACTGTATCTACACAAAGCATCTTAAGTCTGCCCTTTTGTACGATATGCATAATGAAAAAGAATAAGTTTTTATGTGTAGTCTTGAGAAACAATCAAACCATTCTTACCCAAATTGGTGAAGAAGTTGTATTGTGGTAGGCCATATAACTACATGTATTTTTAAGTAGGGCAGACACTTATTTTCAGGATGGCAGCTATAAAATTATTTTAGTTTAGTGTGCTATATCTACGTTTCTATGTTATCGATTTTAGCCTTCCTTTGTACTATTTTGACAGTATACAATCATCTACTGTGCTACCACAAAAAAGTTTTGTCCTCCAGTTATGAATCATCTTATGAAATATATAGAGGTTTCATGCCATATCTCAGGGACATATCAACAGGTTATCACCAAATTCTTCACACAAGTAGTACTATGGTAGGCCATGTACATTTACGTGTTTTAAGTATGTGAGTCACTTATTTTCAAAATGACGGCCATATAAATATTTTAGGTTAGAAATCCTATCATTTGAAACATTAAACTGATTAAATTCGAAGTTGATGCTCGAATCAGACTTCCATAATGCAGTTGATTACACACTATATTATGGTACGAGGTTTTCTGGATTTGAGTCCTGGGTAACGCACGTGTGTATTTGTAATTGTCTCACTACTGTTGCACATGTTTATGTTTTAACTGAGATTATATTGTTTTTAATGAGAAGACAAGTTCTACCTACCAACTGAGATTTTAAGAAATTATTTAAAAATTAATTACATCCATGTGAGGAATATAGACTCATTAGTTATATCAGTAATGCCTTGTTATTAATGTGCCCTGACCATTTTTTTGCATTTCAAAATTTATTTATGTGCAAAAAGTAGCCATTTGAACGTATTGCAAAGTTGACATTCTGCCATTACACACAAAGAGTTTCTTATAATCTACATTTTTAGCCTACCTTCCGAAGGAAAGAAAGGCTTATGAGATCATTTTCCTGTCTGTGTGTCTGTGTGTTTAAGCATGTGTGTGAGTCTGTGCGTGTGTCCGGCCCTTTCAATTTTTGAATGCATGAACCTAATTTCACCAAACTCGTTACACACACAGTACTAAGAAATAACACATGACTTTTATAGTTTTATACCAGCACTTACTTTCAAAATGGCAGACGTTTTACAATTAAGGTTTATGTCATTTGTTGGAAACCATTCAACCGATTTAAACCACTTTTTTTACGCTCACAGCGCAAGGTATCAGCATTGAATTCAGAAGGGAATATTGTTGTAGGGCTGCTATTTTGGAAGATAGCGCCACATGAGCAAATATAGCTTTTATGTTACATCTCTAAAACTACTCCACCAATTTTCGCCATTTGGCATGTAAGTAATAATATTATAGGCCAAGTAAAAGTGTGCAATTAAAATCGAAGAGGGGCTTATTTTAAAAATGGCAACCATACAATTATTTTTTGTTTATTTGGTATAACTATCATACCATTTGACAAATTTCAACCTAATTTTCTATGCTAACAGTATTAATTACAAGAATCAAATAAGTGAAAAATCAAACACTTTTATCCTTCATTTTGTAAGATAGTGCCACATGAGTAAATCAAGTTTGAATGTCATATATTGGGAAACAATTGACCATTTCCTACCGAATATGGCAAACAAGTATAACTGTCGTAGTCGATGTTAAATTATATTTTTTAGGCATGTAAGATGCTTATTTTCAAAATGGCATCCATTTAGCTGTTTAAGTTTTGTATGTTGTATCATCGAAACTATGTAATAATTTCCAATTAAACTTTGCATGTGCATATACACTGGACAGCCAAAAAAACTGGTATGGGCGTGCGTATGCAAATAACAGAGGTATGGAACCCATCAAAGTAACGCGATGCGGTCGGTAGTGCCTATATAACACAACAAGCGTCTGGCAAAGTTGCTAGATTACTACTGCTACAATGGCAGGTTATCAAAATTGAAGTTAGTTTGAACATGGTGCTATAGTCGGCGCACGAGAGATGGGACATAGCATCTCCGAGTTAGCGATACAATTTGGATTTTTGCATACAGCCATTTCACGAGTGTACCGTGAATACCGGGAACCCGGTAAAACATCAAATCTTCGACATCGCTGCGGTCGGAAAAAGATCGTGAACAAACGGGATAAAAGACGACTGACGAGAATCATTAAACGTGACAGACGTGAAACCCTTTCTCAAATTGGTGTAGATTTCAATGCTGGGGCATCAACAAGTGCCAGCGAGCGAACTATTCAACGGACCATCATTGATATGGGCTTTCGGAGCAGAAGGCCCACTCGTGTGCCGTTGTTGATTGCACGACACAAAGCTTTACGCCTTGCCTGGGCTCGCGAACACCGCCATTTGACTGTTGATGACTGGAAACATGTTACCTGGTCTGACGAGTCTCGTTTCCAATTGCATTGGGTGGATGGACGTGTACGAGACATCTTCATGAATCCATGGACCCTACATGTCAACAGGGGACTATTAAAGCTGGTGGAGGCTTTGTCACGTTATGGGGCGTGTGCAGTTTGCGTGAACTGGGGCCCCTGATACGTCTAGATACGACTCTGACAGGTGACATATACGTAAGCCTCATGTCCGATCACCTGCACCCATTCATGTCCATTGTGCATTCCGACGACTGACGTGGGCAATTCCAGCAGGACAATGCGACACCCCAATGCTGCCGAGTGGCTCCAGGAACACTCTTCTGACGTTAGACACTTTCATGGTCCACCTAAATCACCAGACATGAACATTATTGAGCATATCTGGGATGCCATGCAATGTGCTGTTCAGAAGATATCTCCATCACCTCGCACTCCTATGGATTTGTGAACTGACCTGCAGGATTCATGGTGTGTATTGCCTCCTGCATACCTTCAGACATTAGTCGATTCCATGCCACTTCGTCTTGCGGCAATTCTGCGTGCTCACGGGTGTCCTACACGATATTAGGCAGGTGTACCAGTTTTTTTTCGTATCTTCAGTGTATTACAACCATCAAATGTGTCCACACACAACCACTTTTCTCCGCCATTTTGTAGCATTGTATCCCATGATAAATTAAATTTACACTATTGTACTAAAAACATGAAGTTACTGATAACTTATGAGCCTACTTTCTTCTAAATGGGCGAAAATAAATTTTAGTAAACTTCTGGGAAACCTAGATGGCAAGTAGGCATTGTCGTCTCATTGACAGCAATATCATTTGAGATGAAACCAGAAACATGCGAAACAGTACCAAGACAATTAAAATACACGAGTGACTTACCCAGGATTCGAATTCAGAAAAAACTCGTAAAATTAAGTTAGCTTGCAATCAGTTGCTTCACGGAGATAGAATTCGGAGCATCAACTTCGAATGTAATCAGTCTAATGTTTTGAATGATAGGGTTCACTTACCTGAAATATTTACTCGGCCATAATTTTGAAACATATAAGTTTCCAAGACCTACTACAATGCTACTTGTGTGAAAAATTTGATGGAAATAGGTTGATTGGTCTTCGATATATGGCATAAAACCTCCATTGATAATGTGACGATCTTCATAAATGGAGGGCGAAAAGTTTGTAAATAAGCACATTCTATTATTGTCAAATATAAACTATACAAATTAAATTTAAAATAGTTACATAGTTTGGTAGATATAGCACACTAAGCTAAAATGTTTGTAAATTCGCCATTCATAAAATAAGAGACTTACATACTTAAAACATATAAATTAATATAGCATACCACCATACAAATACGCAAATTTGAAAGAAATCGGTAGATTGTTTCATGAGATACGGCATAAAAACTATATTATTTCATGTGGCACTATCTTACAAAATGGCGGAGAATTGAAGTTTTGCATAGACAAATTTTATGAATTCAACTGAGATTGTAAACATGCAATGTTAAGTTGAAATTTGTTTTGTAGTTTCGTAGATAAAAAATTCGGAGCTAAAATGTTTAAATGGCAGCAATTTTGATAATATGTATATCAGGCACACCCACAATTCATCAGTTTACATAGCCTGCCATAGTGCTAATTGTATGCCAAATTTGGTAGAAATCGGTTGTTTTTTCGGAGATCACATAATTTAAATTTGTAAAGTGATACTATTTTACACCATAGCGGACAAAAGTGATTTTATGTGTACCCATGTTTGATTGTTGTAATACTTACATCCATCATACAAAGTTTCGTTGGAATTAATTACATGGTTTCGACGATATAAAGCTACATGGCTGCCAGTTTGAAAAAAAAGTGTCTGATATACCCAAAACACATCAGTTAACATTACCTACCGCAGTATGGCTTTTTTGCAATATTTGGTAGGGATCGGAAAAATGGTTACCGAGATATGGCATAAAAACTTTATTTATTCGTGTTGCACTATCTTTCAAAATTGAGGACAAAAGAGGCTCTGTATAGACACATTTTATGTTTGTTATATAAACTAAACTACGAGCATACAAATATAATTTGGAATCAACCAGATAAGAACATTTTCGAAACATTTTTTGTCAGTTTGGAATAATTATCTTTTTCAATAAGTCTCACGGCAGACACTAATAGTACATTTTTTTAAACTCAAGATTAAATGATGTGATTTCGTGTTAATTTGGCACATGGAATATGATACTTAATATGGTGACCTATGGAATACAAAGTTATTGTTTATTTCCACCACAAAGGAAATAATGCAAGGGGCCCTGTTTTTAATTGCAAATTATGAATTTTGAGTTAATTTTTTTAAAATCTCATTTAACAAACTTAAAATGTTCTTGAGTGAAATGTATTGATGTAATGATTTGCTCTATTAGATATGCAGTCATGTTTCCATGTTGCAATATTCTTTTTTAAATTTTAATTGAAAATTCAAAGTTTATTTGTTTGCTGAAAATATGTTCTTTCGTTTTATTAAACTCCTTGTGTTACAAATTGTAGGAAAGTTCCTCTGATGGCTTTTACTTATATAAACAATCTGCAATTTGCGCGACTGTTATCCGAGTATGCTATTTACATGTATTTTATTGATGTAACAAATTGTATCAGCTTATTATAAATAGTGGTGGCACAATTGAAATATTACGATCTGTGTGGTTAAATAATTGCTACCACGCTAGAAATAACTTTTTTTATTATTGATTTTATTAGTGCGACAATTTATGTTTAATGACTGTGTTATGTGTCTTGAGCCATTCTTTCTCTACGGCTACGAAAAGGGTAACCTTGTTTTTTATTTTGGTATTTACTTGTGTGGCTGCTGCTTACAATCTAGTCACGTTATGTGACGACCTTTGGTATTCAGCCTTCGTGCTACTTTCACGTTTCATTGGCCGGCGTATGCAGTTATCTTGGCTTGCGTAGTGTTGATTTATTTTTTTTTACATGCACAGTAATTACAAGTTAGAGATTGCAATTACTATTCTAGATGTTTATAGCTTTTGTTAGGGTTTTGGTATAGCCGAATAAAATGTTATTGTGTACATTACATACACTTGGTCTATCAAATTGTTTATCTGCGGCAAGCCAGCAGTCTGTTTGTTATTAGGACCCCTGAGTAGTGCCAGGGGACCTGTTACCCATAACTGTTTCCTCTCCTTCTCTGCCTGAGGGGGAAGAGAAGAGGAATGGTTCCAAAGAACCAGAAATTTTAAAATGCAAGGATTGCTGAGAACCACCGCGAAGACCAGAATACTTCGTTGCGGTTTTGATTTTGTCAAAGAGGATTCTACGCTGAAAAATTGCAATTGTCTGGAAGGTGGCGCAATAATTTACGATAAATAAAAAAATAAAAATAACTAGAATGTGTATATGTATAGTTGTTATCAATTCTAAGTTGGAAACAATTAGTAGTTGGTGTTTGGTTTTAGTATTAGTTTGTATTTATAGTAAAATTATAAAAATTTAATATTAAGTTAAAATATCTCAAGTCAAGTTATGTTTGAACTTATATTGTGTTTTGTGTTCTTTGAATTTCACATTTGTTAGTCGGAACCTAGTGTGGACAGTAATGATAGTTAATTCTTATATAGACATATTCTTGTTTGAATCTACTGGTGTGCGGAGTTGTTATGGTGTTGCTCGAGAGAGTGCGCAGTATGTATGAGGGGAAAAA
>NQII01008549.1:0-17604 GCA_002778355.1 Clitarchus hookeri | reverse complement strand
CCGTCACTGAGCTGCCCCGCCGTTTTTCATCATTGCCGAAGCTCAGAGAAGGGGTAGATCAGACCCCGTGATGGGCCCTTTACCACCCAATGTGTTTGCATATGACCCCTAGGGAGATTAGGAAGAAGCAAGATTAGCCCCCTCCCAACTCCCTGCAACATCCCAATCTGTAGTTACGGAAGTTGCCCTCCACAGCTAACATTTCATGTGCCAACTGAGTTTTACCAACAAGCCCAGGTGTCCCATAATATTCCCCTCCCCCCTCGCCGCTCAGCCAGCACAGGAAAAGAAGAGAGAGGCAGCATTGCCTTCGTAAATTACTCTACTTTACTTTAGTTGTTCGGTAAAAAAAGGAGAATTAAGAATATTGCAGGTTTTTTATAGTATTAAAAAAGGGGTTTAAAAGCCAAAGTTATTCATAAAATTGTCTTAGATCGTAAGGGCGTGACCCGAGAAAAGTTTTATAATTGAAAATAAGCTATTTCATAATCGGTGATTTTGTTGTAAAAAAATGGGAATTTTGTATATTTCAGTTTTTAAAGTACTAAAAATTGATTTTAAATGCCAAAGTTTGTAATTAAATATCTTAGATCTTGAGGGCGTGACCCAAGAAAAGTTTAGAAAATTAAATAATAAGTTTTCCATAAACTGTGATTTTAAATCACTGGTATTTAAAGAGTGATTTAACAGGATTAAGTTATTTGAATTCAGGAAAGGAGCTAAGTGCTCTCAGAAGTAAGAAGGTTTTTTCTTGAGGGTTGTTAAGCGATTGACTTCTTGCCATGTAGAGGCGGAAGTGTGCCATGATAGTTGAGACATTGGACTCAGACAGGAACCATATTAGCGATTTCATGTTTTGGAGTACCTGTCCCGGTCGTCCTGGCACACTCTGGGGTTGTGAAGGTTTGGTTGCGGAGCTGGTGATGTTGCGGAGCGTGGCGCTGTGGCTTTTGAAGCGGCGGCGCACGTATCTGGCGGCGGCCGGCCAAACTCGGCCTACTGGCGGCGTGCAGTGCACTTCCCTCGCTATCTGGTTGGTCAGCTGCTCTCTCATTGCTTCGTGGAGTCATTGGGTTGCTCCTGGTTAACCTGGTTGACCGCCCGCATGCCTTGAACTTGGGTAATGATGTCAGTGTTCAAAAGTCTGGTCGGTCGTTGTTGTCAGTGACAAGTTCCTTGGATTTATTCACCTGGTACACTGAGCAGGTTTCTGATCCCTTCTGTTGAACGCAAGTGTGCCCACAATATGTGACAGGTTCGGGATACTCAAAGCTATCTTATCCATTTATTAATAAAATATTATAATAAATAAAATAAGTAAAATAAAAATAAAATAAAAACATTGTTGTTGCTCCTGCTTGCGAGAGGCGCTTGCAGTAGGGCTGCTTCCCTTCTTGTGAGCTGCTACACACATAAACACCTAATTTGAGGATAGCTGACCTCCTCCCCCTTTACCAGGGGCGGGGCTAGGCCGGAGGAGCTTCTAAAACTCTATCCGCAGCCTGGATATGCAAACATATAATAAATTATGCTGGCTGCGCGCCTGGACTTGAAAGCAAACTTCCCAGGCCCGGGCACTCAGGCAGGTCTTTGTTTCGGCTTCCTTGGCTCCTTCAAATTCTTGCTGGGGCTCATGCTGCTCCTGCGCATACGTCCGTCCTCTACGGAGACTCAAGACGAACGAATCCATCGCCTATCATCCACTCCACCCTGCATCATTAAGTCGCTAAGATTAAGGGGGCCCGCTCCCCTAACAAAAATATTACTTTTGGATTATTGCGGGTCAATATGCTTACGCCTTATGGCCCCTGCACTTACCATGGAATTAAAGTGAACATGGTGAAATGGATGGACGTTGTGTATGATTTCATGGGTTATGATGTGATAATGTTCTGCTCGGTCATCGGAGACCCCCTCCCCACCCATCACTCACCCGCATCATACTTCATTATGCCGCGGCCGCAAAGTGTGAAGGAGGTTGTAGCCACTGGACCTTCCACCTAACCCCCCAGACGCCATTTCTGGAACCGTGGGCAGCCAGGCTTTCGGTTTCCAGTCTGGAGAATGCAGTATTCGCATCCCTGATCCTATGGCGCGCCCTGTCACAGGTTCCCCCCCCCTCTTTTACAGGCAGTTAGAGTTGTCTGTAGGTAGCCTGAGGTACGGCTTTGCCCATTGGGACCTTGAGTGAGGCGGGTATTCTGACTTACTGGGGTGACCCATGCCAGCGGTCCTTTGTGTAGGCTTGTGAAGATTTAATCTCGCACCAGAGACCTATAACTGCAGCTGAAGCTCAGAAAGAAGCGAGATGCTACTAGTTTGCATTGCTCCGGGTTTCCCTAGGATGTGGATGGATATCTGGTGTTGTGGAATGTAACCTTAATATTGTAAGCCGGTTGGGAAATGTTTTTATGATATGTCGGCATTCAGTATTCTCTTGGCATTATAAGGCAGACACAGAGACAGCATAACCTCGGCTGGGATGCGTCCTGCAACAAATAATATCTCCCTGTGTGCATGTATCCATGCACGCAAAGACATTCACACTTTTTTTTCATATATATATCTATTTACACATACACATACATACACACATAAAGTCATGTGGTTAGGGATATACTTGGTTATATATAAAGTCGAATTAATGTAAAATACATAATATTATAAATTGAATTGAAATGCGTAATAAAATCTAAATAATGAAGTAACTTAAATCTAAATAATTTAATATTGAAATAATATTGTTATAACCTAGTAAATCGCGATAATATATAATAATATAATAAATCTTAATAGTAATAATAATCAACAGATACCATATTTGCGGCCGAATTTGGTTCAGTCCCAATTAGTAATCTAAACTATAAACAAGCCTTGTCAGGTTGCTGGAGGGAGGATGAGGGCTTTCGGTCGTTTCCGCCTCCACACCAGCCTTTCGTCATAGTTTGCCAACTCACAATACACCTTTACCACCCAGGAATGTGAACAGTTCACAAACTTTGCTGTTTCCGAAATGCTGCCTCCCCCTCCCCCCCTAACCCTTGGCCATAAAAAAACCCGATGATCATCCCTTTCTTAAACTTGGTAAAATCCCTTCCTTTACCCATGACAACAGGAGGCGCACTACGTACAGCCAGCCTGTCGGTCGCATTATATAGCGGGTATATAATTGTCACCAGCCCACATCACGGGCCATACATCATGGGCTACGCACGGCAGAAGGTTCTTCTAACAGGTGGTCATAATAATGTAATTAGACTGTGTAGTATGTTAGTTCTGTGGTTTAAAAATATTGAAATTAAAAATCGTTGAGATTTTTTTTTTACTTTCTACAGTGGCTACGCACAATTACGGTACACCCAGTAGCGGCCGATATTAAAGAGTTTAAGAGCGTGTGCTTATCCAGTTTCGTACAAAGATTTTTTGTAAGAATGTAATTATTTTGTATCCATTTAATGGTGTCAATGCAGTTTTTATTTATTTTTTCTACAGATAATGACGACTGGAATTTTTGTTCTGTAAGGTTGAGATGTTGCATCACTCTAATGTGCACAGCGCATTTGTGCTCCATTCTTGGACTGTCTGTGCATGATCACTACAAGGTGACATCACCTCGTATGGCAATTTTGACATTAGAAAAGAGCCTCGTTGTGCTCCCAACATTATAGTTCATGCGGAACTGGCCTGAATTTAGCTCTAATCGACATGGTTCCACTTCTATTCGACTCTCGGCAGCAGCACTGCCTGAAAAGCAGGTTTTGACACCTGCAGCTACTCGCTGGATGTCGGCGTATGCATGATGCCCATCTGTTTGATGGTGCTTCGGCTGATGTACAACCAACGAACTTGCCATTGTAAACTAAACAAATCAGAGTGTAATGTGATGGAATCTCGAGGTGCATTAAATACAACATTTTTGTAGCTTTTTACATGTAAATGTTTTTAGTAAAGTGTAATTTGTTAGTGTGTGCCATTTTTATTTCACTGGAATCTACCTAGACTAGTTTTCGCTGAGGTACATCGAAACATAGTTTTAAAATTTCTGGACTTATAGTATTGGTGTGAATTACACATGAAAATAGATTTTCCAAGACACAAATATGAATTTCGTTCAGAGAATTTTAGCGAAAAGAGATTTTACTTAAGAAGAAAAATTAAATATTAAAAGTTTAGGCCCTGATAAACCAAAATTTAGAAATTAATACAGCAACCAAAGAAGATATGCGTGTAATCAGACATTCATTCAATACAGACATTTACAGTAGACACCTGTGGTTATGTGAATGTAATCAAACCAATGCTTCATTTTGCTTCCCGTGTCTAATTCTTAGTGCAGAAATTAGTGCCTGGACAAAGTTAGGTTTCAAGGACCTTGCACATTTAAGCAAGAAAATAAAAAAACCCGTGAAAATTCACAGGATCACAAAAATTCCACGATTGAGCCATCATTGCTAGGCAGTGTGAAAATACGCACACGACTTGGCAGTGCTTACAGACAGTCAGTAAGAAAACATGATGAACAAGTAGATAGTAACCGATATATTATTTCTAGGCTAATTGATTGTGTCAGATTTGGTAGGGTATTCGAACTATCTTTACGTGGGCATAGTAAAAATTAAACTTCCGAAAATCCTGGTGTGTTTAAGAGTCTTGTTAATTTTGTAAGTTTTAATGATGTCCCCATGAAATATCACTTGGTAAATGCCAGTTTATTTAAAGGTTCTTCAAAGACAGGTCAAAACGAAGCGTTAGAGTGCAAGTTATGTGTTTGTAGGGAACGAATATCAGATGAAATAAAGCAGGCAAAGTCACCTAAAACTAGCAGTAAGTTGTAAAGTCTAGCACTTTAATTGTATAGGTGTTTATTGCATAATAATTTGTTCTTCTCATAAAGACAAGACTTTTGCCTTGACTTTGCCACTGAACTTAATATGTTAAAAAAAAATTACATAGCAATGTTTGTGTGTTTTATGTACAGTATATGTTACACAAACCAGTTTTTTTTAATAGTAGAAAAATTAAGAATAGAAGAGATACAATTATTAAAGCATTTTGTCTTGCACCATATTTGAACCTCAACCTAATGGTAAGCTGTCTGTCTTGGTCTAGCGCCGAACAACTGCAGCAGCAACTGATAAGGTGAAGGAACAGTGTTTGGTTGGTTTCACACACACTATCAAAGCCGAGTAAATGATTCTCACTGTACTGCTTTTGCATGTTAGAATAAACATCGTAAATGTTGTTGTTCTCGTATAGTTCACTCTGAAAACTTCGTAGAAAATGTAGTTTAAGCGCTCCACATTAGTTACACTAAACAACATCACACACTAGGTGCACCTTATCACAGTTGGGGAGGGGCAATACTCGTAGATTGGTAAAAATATAAACAGTAATCTATTGCTAGAAATTCAAACACTAAAGGGCAGCTGACAAATGTTTATTTATACACGAAACCCATCCTTCTGTTTCTCAGTTCAGCAAGTTTGTTGATTAGACATGTTCTAGTTGAGTGTGCCTGCTGACTCTGAACAAGCGAAGAAAATCACGTCTGCACTCGGCCTTACAGTATGCACCACCGATTATAGATACCATAAGGAACCACTCCTGTGGGGAAATTGTAACGGATTCGGATATGTAACAGCACAATGCCGAGCAGAGCCTGCATGTAGATTCTGTGCAGGCCCACACAAAACTACATCCTGCAAATCAGAGCATAGGAAATGTGTCAACTGCAAGCACACTGTGCCAGTTACAACAGCTGTCCAACATATGTACAGGAACTGAAACAAAGACTCCCACAGGCAGGGAATGCCAATAAACCCAAGACACTAAACCCACCTTGACTAAGACCATAGTGGCAACAGCCACAACCACCATATCAACCCATGCATCAGCAATCCAACAAAAACAACCCCAAACTGAATGTCAAACAGTGTCAACAAAACCACAGAATTACTGACAACAGCATAGTAGGAAATACTACCGACCAAAGCCTCCAGGGCCAAACGAATTCGTTAATAATCAATACGCACAGCTCACGACAGACGACTGCGATTACTAATTTCCCAGACCAGAAGACATACCACCAATAAATTCGTGGCGTCAAAACAACCGGGAAGATGAAGCAACAAAGAAGCAACCACAAAAACAAAAACAACCAGAGCAACAATACTAACAACCCAAGCTGGAGAAACATCACCCAAATGAACATCAGGCCACACAGTAGATAAACAGCACACATCCATAAAATATGGGCATGCAATCTACTACACAAGAGCGAATGGAAGAAACCATAGAGGGCGTAAATTGGACAATGGACAACCCTCCACCCTCCCATATAACCCTCAACTCAACTGCCACTACCTATTCCAGTGAACTAACAGGAACTCTATTGCTGACTATTCCACCTCCATCGCAAACAGATGACAATGTAGATGCCACATGGCTTACAAATAGCAACATACTGTTCAATGTGCTGCAACAAAATAAGGCAACATAAAGTGATGTAGGAAAACAATTCGCACAAGACCTGTGTAATCTGCTGACAGCAAGGATGGACCCCAACAACCCGCACATTAACAAGAAAAACCTAGCGGCCGGATTCCCCTCAGAGTATGCTCCCTGGCACAAAATTGAGCCAAAAACTAAGAAAAATTTTGCATACAAGATCTCCAAATGGAATGTCCATGGCCTCCTAAATAAAACCAGTCAGCTAGACGACTTTCTCGGGAGAGACAATATATAAATAATAGCCATCACAGAAACTCAACTGATTTACACAGACAAAGTGTACCTACAAAGTTATTTCATATACAGAAAAAGTAGGTCATTTCAGCCAGTGGCACCAGGCGACCAACCAAGAGTGCAAGGGGAAGAGGAGTAGCACTGGCAATAGTATAAAACATGAAACACTGTGTGCACCACTACCCAACATAGGAAAATAGAAGCCACAGCAATACCACTTACTATCAAGGGAAAGCAATGCACATTCATTGAAATGTATACCCCACTTGTCAAAACAATTGAAACGAAGGACCTTACCACATTCAGTAAGACCAACACCTCCATACTTGCCCTTCGTGACCTACATGCAAAGCGCTCAGCCAGAAACTGCCAACGCACTACGCTACATGGAATAACTCTTTACCGCCACCAATAACACTTCCCATACATGGTGTGAGCAACCTATAATCAAACCTGCTACCCGGATACAGCCAATCATACTCCTGATATATTAGACATCAATATATCACAACACTAACTTTATATATGAATTGGAATTGTGCAGGAACTACACTCAGACCATCTTCCTGTGATTGCGCTGCTAGAAAATACCGATTTTGATATGAGACAACAAGTTTCTTCGCCCAACTACAAGAAAGCCAACTGGATGAAATTTAATACAGAATTACAAAAGAACCTACACCTACCACAGCAAATCATCGACCCCACTACCCTCGAAGAAAGCATTAGCAACCTAACAAGCTGTCTCCCAAATACAAAATCACCCAGCATAACAACAACATTAAAAGACTCTGGCAGATTAAAGAATGTGACAATACGAGATAGAGATAAACAGGCTCCAGAAAGAAATCAAGGACCAGTTTGCAGCTCAACAGAGCCATGTTTTGAGACCAAAAAATTCTCTGAACTCAAAATAAGAGCAGCAATGGACACTGAGAAGGTCTTCGACTGTGTCTGGCACGAAGGTCTCCTGCACAAACTTCACACCATAAACCTACCAGACTGCTACATACACACCATATCATATCAGGTATTCGTTAAATATTTCACTTACCTCCCTAGTGCCAAATGCGAAAATAAAGAAATAGAAGCTGGAGTCCCGCAGGGCAGAATCTTGAGACCCACACTCTTTAACTTCTATGTATACGACCTTCCAACTCCAGGTAGAGTACAAGTTGAACGTTATGCAGATGACACCATACTCTTCACCAGCTCCACACACAAATTCGTACTTAGCTGTGCGGAAAGTCCAAGAAGCTTTACACCTTTTCGAAAGAAAAAAATTGTTTACCAACTGGCATAGAGCAGTTAATGTTACTAAATCGGAAGCCATAATACTCACGAGGCACAAATTTCCCGCACAATTACAACAACCATAAATGTTAGACAAATATATTGGATACAAAAACTCTGTCAAGGATCTAGGAGTATACAATGATACTAAATTAACATGGAGGGCATACATTACAACGAATGGGGCAGCAACGTACTCCAAAATTGCACACATATCCCCTACTTAATATCAAGAGCCCTCTGTCAAGTACCAATGGAAAGGTATTATAATATACAAAGCCTTATTACATGCTATATTGATATATGCAGCCCCAACCTGCGGCTATGCAGCAGAGACTCACCTCCGAAAACTTCAAATTATGCAAAACAAGGCAACCCGGAGGATAGCTCATGTACCGAAATATTTCCCCACAACACAATTTCACAAATATTTAAATATCTAAACTAATAAGGAATTCATGATAAAGCCAACAGCTGCTTTTTTACTAATCAATAGAGAACCACCCAAATTCACTTGTAGGAGCCCTGGGTGAATACACCCCTGAAAATAAGTGGAAATATAGACGGCTAAAGTACCTTTTCGTTCCTAAAGCACCGTAAACTACATAGACAAGTAAGAACAACAGTGTGGTGTAAGGAAATACATCAATGCTACACAATACATCTAACTGTTCCCTATATACACATCAGTACAGCAAGGAACAACACAAATCCACACCATCTACAATAGTTACACCGTGCTTCAGTTATGTTGGACACCCACCAAAGTGGAACATAACCGAATAGCGAATGGAACTGACAAGGACACCAGAAAGTGCGCATCACTAAAAGCTACATGGCCTTTTCCAAGAAAGAAGGGACCCCGACCTCCATCACACCCCTCCAGATTCAGTATCAACTCAGAAAGAACCAGGAAGCCTTCGAATTCAGGCCAACTTGCCATATTACAAGACTGCTACGAGATTACAACATTGAGATCTGGACACCTACCTCTACATGGAAGCCTATGCCAGCTGGCTGCTTTAGAGGACGGGGTTTCACCAACATAAATCTCCACTGTAGACCAATAGTGGAACATCCCGCATCTCTCTGCAAATTCAGGGAAAAACAGAAGACATCAGGCATGCCTGCTGCCTACAAGTGCCACTAACACCGATACAAAAATTCACCATCACTGACCCTGGTGGTGGATACTTCAAACCATTCCTTACCCTTGCTCCCATATATCCCATCTGGGTCACACAGGCGCATTAATCCTTCAGAAACCAATACATAGGATTTCTTCCAGTGTTGATACTGGTTTACTGTTGCTACCCCACATTGTAACTTTATGAATCTGCCGGGGCATAATTGCTGCCTCTGCTGTCTAGATCCCCAGTTCACAGATGCACCACAATCGCAGGACAACAAAATTTTTTTTACAAATACTATGAATAGCGGAAAGCCTAACAAGATGGCATGTAATATTTCCTTTCCCTTAGAACACCCCCTTCTATCCAGAGGTCACAATAGGCAGGTTGGTGACCAGAATATGTCGATGTGGAAGGGATTCATACAATTAACATTAAAAAAGTACACGAAATCGCGTCCCCTCATAGCAGCCAACAGTCCCTTCAGGACACAACACAAGGCCAGCCAGCCACACAACAGCCTCAACAGGCTAAGCGCCCACAAATCAAACCTTTCACAGTCTACCTGACGAAGGAGCAGAAGTATCCCGCACTGAAAAATAAGCTGAACGAACACATGACTCTCATAGTGTGCTGTCTGTGTCGGGGAAGACATCATTCATGTTCACACCAGCTCGGTGCATGATTTCCTAAATGCAGTCGGCATAGTAAAACAACTGGTATACGAGCACGGTCTGCTGCGCCAAGCAGACGAAATCCTGGTGAAACTTGTGTTCTGCCATGTGCAAGAACACAAACCAATGGACTTCCTGTAAGAAGAATTCCAGCGACTACAAATGCCTATGATGAGAAGCTGGTTAATCACAGACAGAAACAGGCAAGCGATCAACAAACATGACACCTAACACCCATATGGGATGTACACAGAGCCCTAGCGACTTGCCAAACATCATCGGCGAGAACTTAAAGTCTACAGCTGCAAGTGTAGTTATTTTTATAACTACCTGTCAGTGAAAGACAACTAAGTAAGCGAGTTAGTACTTTTTAGAATAATAAAGTAAATCCCAGCCACCCAACCCTCTCTGGTCTTTTCTTCGGTAAAGAAGAGAGAGAAGTAGGTGATTGTATATGGATGTTACCGTTGTGTTCATAGGGCTACACATAGGCTTCCTATTCCCACCATTTCACAATCATAGGCAGCGAACAGCACAGTTATATGGCTGGCCCCGGGGCAGCAATGGATGTACAACAATCGCCAAAGCGCCCAGCCGAAGAAGAGGCAATCAGAGATGCGAGTATCAAACGAGCGAATGCGAACTCGCTCTTTCAGAGCCCACCAGCCTCCCCTTCCCGCTCCTTTCCCCTAGGCGAGCCTTCGACAGCTTCAATTGAAGCTGGCTATACGAGAAAATGCTCGTATCAATGAATGGCAGCAGCCACTGCAAGCCCAGGCTCCTTCAGAGTAACAGCAGGACCCACCCCAGCCTCGGAGAAATACGTATTTGCCCTACTGGGTCAACCAACAGCAGCCTCAGCCTGTGTATACGCAGAACAGGTATGGGTGTCGGTGAATGAGGTAGAGTTTCCCGACCCAAACAGACGCTGGGGCATGAACCCGTGAAATAAAAATACAAAGGGCTCAAAACAGGGTGCGAAAAAGACTGGCACAGCACATGCGGCCACGAGCGAGTCCACGCACAAGCCAGCAGTTGCGCCAGCTGCAACCACCGTGCTGGATGTTTCTCAGACATGCAGGGCCGGAAGGCAGCTCCTTGTCAGCCAGCTCCTGTGCCACAGGTACAAAACGGCCCAGAATTGCCAAAATCGCCCAGTCCGCTACCCGAGCCCAGGGAGGCAGGATCTATTGCTCCCGATGCCGAACACATAGTGGGGTCATAACAATAAAAACCACATTGTTCGCCTTAAAGAGAGCATCTGGATAAGGCATAAAAAACAACAGGGAAATGAATTCTGGTATTACAAATTATAAACAAATTGCAACAGCACTAAATGTTTATTTCACAATCATAAGCAAGAATTTAAATTCTTACAATAGAGAACAACTTTCAAATGAAGTTAACATATTAGATTCTTATACAGAAACTTATAAAAACAATTTTTTTATTACTCACTACAGAACAAGAAATTATAAATATAATTCAAAACCTAAAAAACACAACAACATTGAATGTAGACAATTTCTCTAAAAATGTAATTCAATTAGCAAACATCAACTAGCAAGACCTTTATCATTAATCATATCAATTAATGATTGAAGGAATAACACCAGACAGTATCAAACTAGCCATATAAAAAAGAAAGCACAAGTACAGTCCAGAAAATTACTGACCATTTAGTATTGTTACACTCGCACTGCATCGCATGCCGCGCAAGCGAGTGGAAGTGAAGGACAGCAGTCATACGATAGTGGTGGCAGCAAGTGAATGGAAAGTTTTTAATTACAGGAGTGTGCTAAAGCAAGAGCCACATATCTATTGCCAAAAAGCGAGAAAACACGATAATCCTTTTGCGGTGTGTGCTACTGACCTTGGTTGTATTGAGTTTCTGTATTTGTCTTAAGAAGGTTCTAGTGGTTTGCTGCCCTAGTTTCTCTAAGCGTGACTCGGGGTGATCGAACTTTCCTGGTCAAGGCCAGCAGAATATGAAAAGCACGTCGGGCCAACGAGCTGTTGTTCAGTTGGAAGAGTTTCAGCGATAGATGATATAGCCAGATGAGAAGCACGTGGCGAGAGAAGTGACCAGAGGGAGGAAAATCTGCGACTGCGAACACCAGAGCAGTGAATAGTGCGACTGCAGGCTGGACTATTGGACTGGATGAGTGAGTGAAAGACATTACAAATGATGGCAACAGATAGACTGAATGTGCGTTAATGATGAGTATGAGTGAATTGACAGAAAGTGAATTGACAATAACCAAACAGAGACATAATGAATGGCCATTTCTATCACTGCCGAAGCNCCAACCGCCATTTCTATCACTGCCGAAGCTCAGAGCGGGGGTAGATCAGGCCCTGTGAGGGGCCCTTTACCACCCATTGGGGTTGGTCACCAAACACACAGGGAGATTAGGAAGGAGCAAGATTAGCCCTTTCCCAACTCCCTGCACCATTCCAATCTGTAGTTAAGGAGGTTGCCCTCCTTAGCTAACATTTAGGAGCTCGCTAAGTTTCCCCAGCAAGCCCGGTACCCAAATTTTTCCCTCCACTTCCCCTGCCTGCACAGGAAAAGAAGAGGGAGGCAGCTCTGCCTGGTTTATGGCTCTACTTTATAAAACTTAAAAATTTTGAAAAGCAGGTTAAGTAAATAACCTGGACAGGAATTTACATTTCCCGGCCAGGTGTTTGAATAGAATAAGAGGATGTTATTGCCAAATGAAAAAATCAATAAAATAATCCCGCNATGTTATTGCCAAATGAAAAATCAATAAAATAATCCCGTGAATCTAATAATCTCAAAGTCGAGTTGCTTGTGCTCGCTCATGAAATGTTGGTGTGGTTGAAAAGATGGTCATGACTAGAGGTTTAAATTAATATTGTAAAGATAGTGCTTTAAAATAGCAGAAGAATGTTATTTATTAAATAATTCGGCGCGTTTTGAATGTTGACTGCTCTGGAGACGCATGCCAGGTACTGTTATCGTAGACTATATTATCTTAAATAGTTTGTTTAGTTTGGACTGACTTTAGGGTGGTAAACGCGGCATTTTTGGACGTTTGAGTTGAGTGTTAGTATCTGGGAGATATTTACCGAGTACTCTAATTGCTGGGTTACTGTGTGTTTCTATTTTATCATAGTATTTATTGTTTTGAGAGACGATTTTATTTCCTATATAGGGTATTTTGAGGGCTTCATGTAGGTCGTTTATGCGAGTGAAGTACGGCGCGTTTCCCAGAACTCTTAGGAATTTGTTTTGTACAGTTTGTAGGGAATTAATCAATACCTTGGCTGCAGTTCCCCAGATTTCATTACCATACATGAGGGCTGATCGGACTAGGGAGGTGTATAGTAATATTTTGAGCCGCAGGGGAAGTCTAGGTGACTTTAAAAGCGGGTATAGTTGCGGGAGTTTTGCTATTGCAAGTTTGCGAGTCTGATTTATTTGGGGGTGCCATCTAAGTTTGTCGTCTATTATTAAACCAAGGTATTTTGCTTGTGTGGAGTATGGAATGACATCGTTATTATATTTTAGGGGTTGTAAGTTGTTTGGCTTTCTTCTGCGTGTAATGAGTAGAGCCTGGGATTTTTCCGCATTGATTTTTATTTTCCATTTATGGTAGTAATCTCTCAGCTCATCTAACTGCATTTGTGTGTAAATATTGACATAAAAGATTGATCTGTCATGGTAAAAAATTACAGTATCGTCGGCATACATTTGTACTTTTGCGTAGTGACTTGGAATGTCGGCTGTATAAATGTTATAAAGAAAAGGAGAGAGTGTGGAACCCTGAGGAACCCCAGCTCTTAATCTGCGCGTTTTTGATTTGGCATTATCTATTGAGACATAGAATTTTCTATTTGTGAAATAACTTTTAAGAAGGTGGATGTAGCAGTCCGGGAATTTAAAGTTTATAAGTTTCTGAATTAGGCCGGGAATCCATACTTTGTCAAAGGCTTTTGCTACATCTAGAAATACCGCGACAGTGTATTTTTTAGCATTGTTGGCTGTTACTGTATCTGTAATGAGTTTGGTTAATGCGTGGGTAGTGGAGTGGGCTGCTCTGAAGCCGAACTGCGTGTCTGGTATTATTTTTCTTACCTGAGCATGGGTTTTTAATCTAGCTAGCAGTAATTTCTCAAATATTTTGCTTAGTGAGCTGAGTAGTGAGATTGGGCGGCGGTTTTGGGGTAGTGCAGGATCTTTGCCTGGTTTGGGGATTGTGATAATTTTTGCCTGTTTCCAATTTATTGGAAAGTATTTGAGTTTTAAAATTGAATTAAATATCTTTAGTATGAAAACGAGCGCCGGGTATGGGAGGTTTTTGAGTGTTTGGTATGTTATTTTGTCGTCTCCTGGTGCTTTTTTGGGTTTCACTGATTTTATTGCAAGCATTAACTCGGGGAAGGTAATGAAATTTGGCTTCCTTTTGGTTTTAATTTTGAGAAAATTTGTAGTGTTTGTAATTACATCCCTTGTAAAGTCAGGGTCTCCGATGTCATTGTTGGGAGTGAATTGTTCTGCCAGGGAGTCGGCTATAGCTTCAGCTTTGTCAACAGGAGTGTATTTTAATCCAGTGGGTGTTAAAATTGGAGTGTGGTATAGGCGTGCGTGTGCAAACTACAGAGGTATGGAACCAATCAGAGTAACACAATGCGGTCGGGAGCGCCTATATAAGACAACAAGCGTCTGCCAAAGTTGCTAGATCGGTTACTGCTGCTACAATGGCAGGTTACCAAGATTTAAGTTTGTTTGAACGTGGTGTTATATTCATTGCATGAGAGATGGGTCATAGCATCTCCGAGGTAGCGATAAAATGTAGACTTTTCGCATACGACCATTTCACGAGTGTACCGTGAATACTGGGAATCCGATAAAACATCAAATCTTTCGACATCGCTGTGGCCAGAAAAAGATAGTGCACGAAAGGGACAAGCGATGACTGACGAGAATCATTCAACGTGACAGATGTGTAACCCTTTCTCAAATTGGCGCAGATTTCAATGCTAGGGCATCAACAAGTGCCAGCGTGCAAACTATTCAACGGACCATCATTGATATGGGCTTTAGGAGCCGAATACCCACTCGTGTACATTGTTGACTGCATGACACAAAGCTTTGCGCCTCGCGTGGGCCCGCCAACACCTCCATTGAACTGTTGATGACTGGAAACATGTTGCCTGGTCTGACGAGTCTCGTTTCCAATTGTGTCGTGCGGATGGACGTGTACGTGTATGGAGACATCCTCATGAATCCATGGACCCAATATGTCAACAGGGGACTATTAAAGCTGGTGCAGGCTCTGTCATGGTATGGGGCTTGTGCAGTTGGCGTGAAATGGGACCCCTGATACGTCTAGGTACGACTCTGACAGGTGACAGATACGTAAGTATCCTGTCCGATCAAATGCACCTATTATGACCATTGTGCATTCCGACGGACATCGCCAATTCCAGCAGGACATCAGATGGAATATATTTCAAAGATATTAAGTTTTCTTGAACCTTTTCTCGAACAAAATGACAACAGGTATCAATATGCTTAGACCTTTTGGTTTGACCAGCAGCCATTTTTACAGCAGACTGGTTATCTTCAAATAAAACTCTTAGGCTAGGAACTTCAATATTTATGTATTTTAAAACATTTATAATCCACACAAGTTCACTACAAGATTCACTAAGAGCTTGTCGTGTGACGGTTTAAGAATTTTAGAGCGACTCTGGCCCACAACCAATCCCCCGCATAACCAGGGTAGAGACACGTGTCACTCCTAGACACCGCAGGGGAAGGTCAACTCGAGAAGGATGCACATGACGACTATAACACGTGTCGCAGAGGAGTCGTCCACTCCCCCTTCACCCACCAACCCCCCTAGGCCTCTAGCAGATCCATGAGATTTGTTGAGCGCGAAGGTTTCACGAGATATCGAAATGCAGTTCGCCTAAAATTAGGGAAACGCACCACGAAGAAATAGCTGATGAGCTGGATATTGGTGCCGAGAACACCCTTCAGGAGCCAGGCGTGTTTTGAAAGGCATTGTTCTGCGTTCTACCACCTCACCCCCTCTCTACCACAAGGCGACACGTGCCGACAATTAAGGATGGACACTGGCAAGCATAAAAACCCCTTTTCGTGAGTAGTGGGAATTGAGTTGTTTATTACCGGGCAGAGGGGACAGTCAGTTCATTAGTACCGCGCCGAGAGGTTAGATCAGGAGACCATCGAGCAGCCAGTTTGCATTTGAAAATGAATTAATAGATTCAAAATGTAATCAGTTTGATTTATTGTTATCTGGTTATCTGTTTGGGTAATTTTCATGCCCAAAAACTTAGAAATACGACCTAAATCTTTCATTTTAAAAATGGTTTTAACTTTACATTTAAAATTTTCTATCTCCATATCAGACTGTCCAAAAATAAGAATACCATCAACATATTTTAAAATATAACTGTTCTCTTGGTATACAAATACATGTCATTTTGTGATCTTGAAAACCCTTCATCTAGCATGAACTTATTGAATTTTTCAGACCAATATTTAGGGGATTTTTCAATCCATAAAGAGATTTACATAGTTTCAATACTTTGTTATTACTTTTAGTTTCGTAACCCTTGGGAAATTCCATAAAAACTTCCTCATTCATTTCACCATGAAGGAAAGCGCTTACTACATCCATTTGATGTATTTTATAACCCAATTGATTAGACACAGATAAAAGAATTCTTAAAGTTTGAAGTTTTCCTACAGGTGCATACAAATCTTGAAAATCAAAATTTTCTTTTTGTTTAAAACCAAGAGCAACTAACCTAGCTTTATAAATACAATTTTCACCATCAATTTTTTTTTTTTGATACCCATTTGCTACTGATTACATTTACATTATTTGGTTTTATAACTTCCTTCCATGTTTCATTTTCTTTTAATGAATTCAGCTCAGTATTGATATCTTCTTTCCATTGAAATGCCTCTTTTGAACTCATTGCATTCTCAAATGTTAATGGTTCTCCAGCGTCACACATAAACAATGCATAATCATCACCATTGTACTTCGGGTTCTGAATACTTCCTCTATCTCTGAGATTATAATGTCTCGCCACATCTTCATTTGTCACTCGATTGTCATCAGTTGTCTCTGGACCAGTTTGTNAAATGTTGATGGTTCTCCAGCGTCACACATGAACAATACATAATCATCACCATTGTACTTCGGGTTCTGAATACTTCCTCTATCTCTGAGATTATGTCTCACCACATCTTCATTTGTCACTCGATTGTCATCAGTTGTCTCTCGACCAGTTTGAATTCCAGTTTCATTGATTGAAACACCATTAGAACTATTGGAGATTTCTTCCCCACAACTCACGGTACCATCACATATGACATGATCACCATTTAAAGTTTCAATTTGACACAAAACTTCTTCAGCTTGATCTTTTAACTCAGGTTTGAAAATTACATCTCTTGAAACTTCTATTTTGTCACCACACCAAACCCGGTATTCTTTCACATCTTCACCATATCCAACAAAAATGCATTTTTTGCTCTTGCTATCCCATTTTCTTCTCTTTTGTTTTGGAATGTGCACATAAACATCACAGCCAAAAGGGTGAAATTTATGAAGATCAATATTCATATCTTTGTTGAACCAAATTTCTGCAGGAGTTTTGTTATCATCCGTTAATATTGCATTATTCAATGTGTAAGCCATGTAATGGACAGCTTCAGCCCAAAACTTTTTCTCTAGATTTTTTGCTTGTAAAAT
>NQII01008548.1:0-62594 GCA_002778355.1 Clitarchus hookeri | reverse complement strand
AAAAAAAAAAAAAACCAAATTTTATTTTAAAACGTCCCGCTTTGCGCTGAGAAGTTAATCGAAGTATTGCTTACAAACGAATTGAAACCTAAATCTACGTGTAAAATACGAAACACGCACATAAAAGTTGAAGTGTATATTTTCACATAGCGTACCGTGTCTTGGCCGTGCTCCGGCTGTGCCAGGTTGTTTGTCATCGCTGAAATGTGTTTCCCCTTCGATACACGTCGACGGAACAGTGGTTGTCTTCACTCGGCGCACTACGCTCCGACCGTGCTCCGGCTGTGAGCGTGCCTTACTGTCGCCGCCGTTTGCTCCAGTGCACAGTCGGTGCGAAGCGGGAACTAAATAGGCGATACGGTAGCCAGGATTTCACTTGTCGTCGAGGACGAGGTCGTTACGAACGGAGCAAGTTGCTTAAGGAGGAACAGGTCCCGCCATCTTGAATTTTCACTTCATTCGCCATAAGTCCCATTTTAAAACGTTTAACGGAATTTTTTGCACGATATCACATAAATAATAATTTCTAAAGCTTAATCAAACTATTAGAACTCTACCGCGTTTATTAATGTTTGACTAGTGACCGCCGGCAAGATATAAGTTTTTTTTTTGTGGGCGTTAACAGAAATGTTCTTGGCAACAATAGTCTAGCAATACATGTTTTATAACATGTAAAAGGCAATGCCTCGTGCCTTTTCGACGTCCAAAATAAAATATGAAATCAGTGTTGCAAGTTACGGCGGNACAATAGTCTAGCAATACATGTTTTATAACATGTAAAAGGCAATGCCTCGTGCCTTTTCGACGTCCAAAATAAAATATGAAATCAGTGTTGCAAGTTACGGCGGAAATTCCGTAAATCCAATATGGCGGATCTGATCCCCCTTAAGGAAGCAGGGACAGGGAAGGAATCAGCCATTGCCTGGAACCATGCCAGNTAAAAAAAAAAAAAAAAAAAACCAAATTTTATTTTAAAACGTCCCGCTTTGCGCTGAGAAGTTAATCGAAGTATTGCTTACAAACGAATTGAAACCTAAATCTACGTGTAAAATACGAAACACGCACATAAAAGTTGAAGTGTATATTTTCACATAGCGTACCGTGTCTTGGCCGTGCTCCGGCTGTGCCAGGTTGTTTGTCATCGCTGAAATGTGTTTCCCCTTCGATACACGTCGACGGAACAGTGGTTGTCTTCACTCGGCGCACTACGCTCCGACCGTGCTCCGGCTGTGAGCGTGCCTTACTGTCGCCGCCGTTTGCTCCAGTGCACAGTCGGTGCGAAGCGGGAACTAANCGTGCTCCGGCTGTGAGCGTGCCTTACTGTCGCCGCCGTTTGCTCCAGTGCACAGTCGGTGCGAAGCGGGAACTAACTAGGCGATACGGTAGCCAGGATTTCACTTGTCGTCGAGGACGAGGTCGTTACGAACGGAGCAAGTTGCTTAAGGAGGAACAGGTCCCGCCATCTTGAATTTTCACTTAATTCGCCATAAGTCTCATTTTAAAACGTTTAACGGAAACNTTAACGGAATTTTTTGCACGATATCACATAAATAATAATTTCTAAAGCTTAATCAAACTATTAGAACTCTACCGCGTTTATTAATGTTTGACTAGTGACCGCCGGCAAGATATAAGTTTTTTTTTTGTGGGCGTTAACAGAAATGTTCTTGGCAATAATAGTCTAGCAATACATGTTTTATAACATGTAAAAGGCAATGCCTCGTGCCTTTTCGACGTCCAAAATAAAATATGAAATCAGTGTTGCAAGTTACGGCGGAAATTCCGTAAATCCAATATGGCGGATCTGATCCCCCTTAAGGAAGCAGGGACAGGGAAGGAATCAGCCATTGCCTGGAACCATGCCAGCATTTGCCTGAACAGTTTTCGTGAAGCCATGGGAAACATACATCGCGATGGCAGGGCCGGGATTGAACCCAGGCCTTCCTGAAACCGCTCCCTCCTTGGGAGGAAGAGAATGTGAAAACGGTAAGCTGGTCACCCTGTGGGCGCCGTTCGGGAGACCACAAACGTAAGTCCTCCGTCGCCGAAACTGGCCTGAGACGGCGGAACCGAACAGTTATACACGCAGAACAAGCTGTCATTGCATCCACCTTGTCCGGACCAATGCCGCCAACTAACGTGGCAGCAATGGCACGGTTGGGACACGGCAATGCAGTGGTGTAGCACCTATGGGTTAGGGACCGGGTACGCGTTACCTCTTCTTAATGTAGAAAACGGCGCTTAAACGGGATTAAACGGGCACCCGAATTTTTTTGTTCACCGAGACACATTTGTACATTGTATAAAATGCCTAACGAATTGTTATAGTGTATGTTTGATATTTTTTTCATATCGTCGCTTAGGGGTTACAAACNTTGTATAAAATGCCTAACGAATTGTTATAGTGTATGTTTGATATTTTTTTCATATCGTCGCTTAGGGGTTACAAACTTATATCTCTCTATCTCTCTCTCTCTCTCTCTCTCTCTCTCTATTTCTCTCTCTCTATCTTTTATGGACGTGTAATTTAAGTTATTAATGGAAACTAAATTAAATTCGCAAGGAAAGCAAGTGTCTCGAGAGGAGCTCTGTGCACTATGTGAAAACAGACTGTGGCGTTTGTAAGGCGAGCGGCCTGCATGCAGGGGCAAGTGCGCGCAGTGAAAGGAATGCCAACGTCATCCAACACCGTTGGGGCGTTATTACACGATGCTTATTACGTAGAAGCTTTTGCAAGGTCCGCTATAGAGGCCGGTATACGGGCTAGTGTGGCACCCGTCATGGCATTTCCCGCCTTGTACGGCAATATTTCCTATCAGGTTTGTTAATTGGACACGTCCTGTTTGTCGTGGCAGGTTCCATACCACGTTTATTGCCTGGCCAATCACATCGCAATTTCAGAGCGTAGGGCGCTCGCCGTGGCTACTTCTTGAAACGAGCTGATGAAGAAATCGAAAAAGACGCCTCCATCTTGATTATACATCCGTGATGTTGAAACTCCTTCAAATAGATATGAAATACGACAACGACGAATAATATTGGCGATGACAACTTTTAATAACTATTTAAAACCTTTCTAGATACATAAAACATTACCCACTCTTTAAAAAAATAATTCGAGCGGTTACGGCATTTTCCGTATATGAACCGCACAAACTGCGTGTGAACTGGTAGTGCAGTGGTAAGGACGCGGTGCCCGTCAGAAAAAAAGCTTTTGAGCGCGAGTTCGAAACTCCGTCGGACCCTAATTGGATTTATCATGAAATGTTACATGTGGATAATAACTTGGTATGTTTAGAAAAAACTTTTTTTTCCAAACGGTTAGTAATTTTCTTCAAAATTAAAAATAACACACTCGTACTCTAGCGACTTCACATCGTTTTCAAGAGAATGAATGTAACTATACTAGTAAGTATTCAATTCATGTAAAAAGCGAACAGTAACATAGCAATATTAAGATGTGCCAGCTATTTTTTACAGGCCTACGCAAGTTACTGGCTCTTAGCAGTTCTACGAATGGGGTTCATATTTACTACAAACCACACACTGCGCAGCCACCGAGTGTGTAAAATGCTAGTACGCGAACTTATGTCGTGTAATAATCATCTCCCATGGCGGCTCATATAGCGGCTGGTGTACCCGCTCGTGCACGAGGCATTGTACAAGACCAAGCACGGCTGTAGGTATATGTAATATCGGCTTTGAGGCCGGGCGACCCGAGGAGCCATCCGGCCGACCAGAGGGGGAAGCAGTCACTCACCGGGAGTCAACGCGGCTAGTCGTGCTACGCGAACTTTAGTGTGCCCTGTAAGAGAATTGTAAGCTTCCCCTTTAATAAACCGCTCGCACCCCGCACATGCTCGCGTTCGTCTTTTATTTGTGTAACTTGCAGTTACGTCTTTTGGTAGTCCCCCTTCTCTCGGCAGACCTTTTTGACTAGACAGGCCTTTACTCTTGAATTGTAACCCAGTTTCCCAAGCTAGGAAAGCTGTGTAGCTTCGCCAAGGGGCTGTTTTGTACCTAGGGGCCGCAGAGGCGCAGCGACTAGGGCACTCTCCTCACACCAACGGGGACACTCCCAGATTTTCACACGTGGGAACCGTGTAGGATGGCGGGTTTCCTCGGGGATCTCCAGTTTCCCCCACCCCTTTCATTCCGGATCTGCTCCATACTCACCTCAATCGCCGTCTTCTGCTGCCAAGACCTGGCTGTTAAGAGCCGCCTGAATCTCTTCACTCCCTCACGTATCTAATGTGTGAGAATTTGAGCTTCCNTGTGGAATGCCGCCCAGGCGCGGGGCTATTGTCTGGTCGCGCGGCGCGACATGCGAGCGCGGCTGGACGCCGCCGCCGCCGTCATCTCATTCGCGCCGCAATTTCTCACCATTCACGATCGATCGATAGCCGCGATCGCTGCAACATAACGATGTTACACATACCGCTCAGCGTCCGGTTGTCAGCCTGGTCGTTACAGGCGGAATCAGTCGGTGCAACGAATGAGGAACGGGGAAGAAATCGGCCATGGCCTGTATCAGCAAACCATTAGAGAATTTGTTTGGAACTATCTCTGAAAATTTAAATCAGGATGGACGGATAGACCGGGAATCACACCGAAAGTGCGTCCTCCTGAATACGCGGTTTCATTGCCCGAAGTGCTACAAAAATGATCAGAGACTTATTTTTGTGAAAATATTTTTGTCCGAGATAAGTTTCAGAACTCTGTACCACGTGGTTGACTGATAAGTACGTTTTTTATTCGCGGCTTAGGATTTTCCTGAATAATCACATTGTTATGAAGTGATCAGGCCTTAGCTGAACGGCCTGCCTGATCACACCTTCAAACATTGAACCACGACACGAGCGTGATTGCAATAACACCTTGCGAAAGAGAGTTGCAGAAATCTGCTCCACCGGCCAGTAATCGGGACCGAAAATATTAAACAAAGCGCCCGATATAGGCCAGCGTAACACCGGGAGCGGCGTCTTTTGTCGTCGGGCAACTGGAACTAGAAGATCACTGAAGAGGAGTGTGTCTTGCCGTCGTTAACCGCCTCCTAGAATCAGCCTCCAAAAACATGAGCAAGGTGGGAACATTCCAATTAAATTGTAATAGTAATGGCGTGAGGTAATAATACTTAAAATAATTCATTAGCATCTTGGTATTACATTTAAGCTCCCCCAGTAAATAGCCACGTAAATAATTATTGAATAATCCTTATGTTCAATAATCTCCATCTCATTCTGCTGTGCAATACCTAAATGTGACTCATTATTAAGCTACGCCCATAGCCCCTATCAGGTATGAATTGGCTGAAAAGCTAATTCATAACAACATGCATTCAGTATGGCAGCATTTGAATTCTTAGAACAGGCATACAAACGTAACGTTGAAACTTAATTAAATCAATTATCCTTGCGAGAAGTTAGTTATTCTAATGATAATGTTTACGAAAGGGTAAACACTTGGGTGGATAAAGAACCCAAACACTGAAGCGAAGTTCCTAAGCGGCTGTCGTTGGCATGACAATGAAACGAGACGAAAAAGCAACAGGGCTCATTTCTGAAGGAGACTGTTCAGACCTTCGTAAAACCACTTGCAAATGCAACCTTTTCATCGCGGCTCCCTCGCGTAAATATCCGGAGTAAGGTCCAAATCACCTTGGTAGGAGCCCTGAGAATGTAAGTGAACACACTATAATATTGTTGCAAGTGGCGCCTTTGTATAAGTGGCGTGCGCTATCGTCGGTAACCGGAGAACTGCAAGGCAGATGTACAAACGGGTCAGTGCTGATCATTAAGGCGTTACCGATAAGGCCATCATCGGGAATCGTGCCACTCCCACCTTTGAGAGGATTGAATGTCTTGGGTTATCGTTGCAAGAATGTTCTGGTCATCGCTCTCGCTTTCCTCAACGCGGCTCGGAGTGCGGGCATCTCCTGGACCGGACCCTCTGGTTTATATAAGCCGCGGCGGGCCTACGAGCAAAGAGTTTGGAGCCTCCTGTGGCCTTAAGCTCCAGGTGTGCAGAGCCAGCGAAGCGACGAGCTGCGAGGACGGAGGTCAGCGGCAGTGAAGACGGCGAGCCTCGGTACAGTGAAGTGTGAGACTGACCGGCGCTACTCTGGAATTAGATGCGTGAGTGACAAACATTTCCAATGACGACAAAAGATAGTACAGTAGCAATCAGAAATACAGGACCACCCATACATTTAGAGTAAAGAATTTCCGTTCCCGTGATATGGATTGTGTCTGTTCGTGTATTTTTTTGTTAATTTGCCTCTTTCAAAGTTGAGTTTTGGTGCAGAGTTTTTATTATTTTCTTGATTTTTTTACGGGTTATAAATTTTCCGAAAATTTGTATAATAGGCAAATTATTACATTTTGCTGTATACCGAAGCGAGACAAATTAAAAATAATTGACATNCCGAAAATTTGTATAATAGGCAAATTATTACATTTTGCTGTATACCGAAGCGAGACAAATTAAAAATAATTGACATCAATTACTGAAATCTGTTTTATAAAAAGGAAATACTTTAATATAAAATGGTATGCAAATATCAAACATAAAAAACTGATTAGACAATTTTTTTAAATTTTTTTTATAAAAAGTAAAAAATTTAAAAAATTACAAAACTTATACTTTTTATGATTTGGTTAAAAACATGATTTATACAAGAAGTAAAAGTATGCCGAGGCAGCTATATTTTCCNCCGAAAATTTGTATAATAGGCAAATTATTACATTTTGCTGTATACCGAAGCGAGACAAATTAAAAATAATTGACATAAATTACTGAAATCTGTTTCATAAAAAGGAAATACTTTAATATAAAATGGTATGCAAATATCAAACATAAAAAACTGATTAGACTATTTTTTTAAATTTTTTTTATAAAAAGTAAAAAATTTAAAAAATTACAAAATTTATACTTTTTATGATTTGGTTAAAAACATGATTTATACAAGAAGTAAAAGTATGCCGAGGCAGCTATATTTTCCGAAATACATAAAACAATTCGTCCAAATCCAAAAAAAGCTTCAGCTCAACCAATACTACCTCAGTTCACAGCACGAAAACCGTAAAATTTTTGTTTTCTTTGAGCTTTAAATTTCGTTCAGTGGCTTAAAAAAAGTGGGTAATTATATTTAAAAAATTTTAATTTTTCATCAAATGTTTATCTTTATGTATATGCAGTTTGTGAAACAAATTTCACTATCGTATCTAAAGTACTTATACAGGCGTTCGCTTTAGTATAGTGATAAATGCAGAAACTTGCATATTAAACAAATCTTTGAAAAATTCAAACCCGCATAAAATAAAGATAAAAACAATAGCTCTGCGTTAAAATTTAACTTTCAAAGAGAACATTTGAAAAAAAAAAATACACGAACAGATACAATCAATATTATAGGGACGGAAGTTCTTTATTTTAAATGTATGGGTGTTCCTGTATTTTTGGTTGGTTTTGTATGATTGTATGTGTGGATGTAAGTGCGGGTTAAGAGACTATAGCAAGTATAAAGAAAATGATAAGGAATTTAATTATAATTGAGAATTGGCATTAATTTCTGAACTCATTGGGAATAACAAGTGTCAATAGTAAAGATAGGTAGTTTAATGCTGTAAAGAATTGCTCTGTATTTTTAAAAGTATTATAAACAAGTAAAGAAATTAAAGCTAGGTTTTTTTTTTAGTTAAGACCCCTGTCCCCTACGCCTATCGCGAATTGCAAAAATTTATTACACCTCGCACGTCACGATATCATCGCTCCGTGGAACAGTGAATATCTGATCCAGGCAACTTCTAAATACTAACAACAGATCACAAATTTCACTTCTGCACTCGAGTTCTTTCATTAATTACTAAGCATGAGTTTAAAAACAAACGGGGAAAAAGTAGTGCTACTTCTTTTAGTGTTTACGGAGCTCTAGGTTACACTGCCACCTCTATTTGCAATTTAGCTATTATAGAAAAATTTCTAAACATTAAAATGTTTACTTATATTTTGTGACTTAAATAAACGCTTACTAAAATATAAATGATATATTTTTTAATTATCTAATAATTTATTTCAAAGAGAATTGAATACAAAACGCTAGAGGGGAAAACCCCTGGTAATACTACCAAATGCAAAAACATATATATATATATATATATATATATATATATATATTCAATTTACCTTAACTTATAAAGTTATTTTGTTTATGGCAAATAATTATACGCATTAGCCATTTATGTAGCATACCACGTGATCTGTGGAAACAGCGCATAATGTGATTAAAATAATAAAGCTGTTTTTTTTATTCCCAAAGGGTTGGCTTATTTTGTTTGTTGAAATTCGGCAGTATATTCTAATGGACTCGTATTCTCCCAAAAATTAATAGAAAAAAACATCCAACGTACTAAATCAAAGGCGGGCGTTATATCAGAATGAGCAAATACGCTAATTATGCCAGCAAATATAAAATGTTTCGTCCACTCCCGATTATCGTGAACTACCACATTCGACCAGTAGGTTGTGGGTTAGACCGCATACCAGTAACGTGTATGCGTGTATGCGATTTTAATGCGATTCAGACCAGTTCGTAAATCAAGCACAGGGTAATGTTTTTTAATGATTTATAATTGATTTTTTTAAAGGTACATTGGCCAAAATTCTTACAGTGGTATTCGAAAAAAACTATTTTATAAAATTTTTTTTAAAATTTAAACAAGAGTGTAATTTAAAAAAAAGAAATGCCACCGACATGAGTTCCTTTTAGTTTAAGGCAGCTTAAAGTGAGACTTGACGTGAAACTTCACGTTTGCGTTTCCAATAACTTCACACTGTCAGATAATAAGCAGGGCTTTCCTTAGTGTTCACCCGACCGCGAAACCGTTGTTGTCAGAAACTCTGCGAGCGCCAGTGCTTTGCGGTTAGCTGTCCTCATGACAACACATTTTTTTTTTTTTTTTTACGTTTTACTTCTTTTGGCTCGTTGAGGGTAAAAGTTTAGTGTGCAACGGAAGTTGCGCGCGCACAGTGTAACGAAATTCGACAGTGAGCATTGCAATCAAGCAGATAATACATTCTGTTACTTAGCAACCAGCATTTCAGGTTATGCGCGTATCGTTGTATAGTAAAATTTTGAAAGTGTTTTCAAATATTTGAGGTTATGAGCGAAAATTTTATTTTAGTCACGCCAAAGATATATAATTTCTAACGCGTGTACATAAGTACACGCACCCTTTTTTTTTTCGTTCATGCTCTTTCTAACCTACACTTGGTTAGGCTGCTTAAAATAAAGATGGGTTCCTCTACTACNAAGTTTAGTGTGCAACGGAAGTTGCGCGCGCACAGTGTAACGAAATTCGACAGTGAGCATTGCAATCAAGCAGATATAATACATGCTGTTACTTAGCAACCAGAATTTGAGGTTATGCGCGTATCGTTGTATAGTAAAATTTTTAAAGTGTTTTCAAATATTTGAGGTTATGAGCGAAAATTTTATTTTAGTCACGCCAAAGATATATAATTTCTAACGCGTGTACATAAGTACACGCACCCTTTTTTTTTCGTTCATGCTCTTTCTAACCTACACTTGGTTAGGCTGCTTAAAATAAAGATGGGTTCCTCTACTACNCTTTTTTTTTCGTTCATGCTCTTTCTAACCTACACTTGGTTAGGCTGCTTAAAATAAAGATGGGTTCCTCTACTACAACTCAGACTGAAGGCGATACACTGTTCTAATATATGGTTTTAAAACTGCCAGCTTCGGTCTTTCGAGGTTCCGGGCCCTAATTGCTTGAAAACCATGGATACTTGGGCCGTTCAATATCTAATTTAAAAGTTCGTTTAGCTTGAGAGCATCACACACACTGTCGGTGACAAAATCCGGGAATTTTCCAGTTATCTTAGAATTCAAATTTTAAGCGCCGCTTATATTTCTTCGTCGTGTGAACTTATCCTCCTTATCACACATCATCATTTCAGCATAATTGTGAAGAAGTTAATAAATTCATTAAATTCAACATCTCTTAAAATAATATTTCTTTATATATTCTGTACACAATCTCAGCCCCTTTTCCTCTATAGTCTCTTGTATTAGATACTTTATTTTATCTCGTATTCCAAACAAGATGCAATTTAAAACTAGAATTTACAAACATAAATAATCTGCATGCTTTAACCTACACATACACTTATGCATGTAATTTTTATGAAACACTTGAATCAGAGAAATTACAGTGCATGAAAAATGTCTATACAAAAATGTTTCTTGGTAGAAATACCTAAAATAAAGTAAATATAGTGAAGTACTTCACCACACCAAGTTTGAGACAAATTTGTTTAATGGCATATACATAAAATACTTTTAAAAAAAAATATCTGATTTAAAAATAAAACATCGTCATATAAAAAAATTTACGAGCTTCCATGACACTTTTTGAATACACTATATGGTGGTCACCGAGATAAGAAGTTTAATTTTAAATTTCAGGTGAAATATTTCTTCATTGCTCAGTAAATAAATGGTCAAGTTCTGTATTTATAGCGCACTAAAATAACTGCCTGCCAAGTTTGGTTCAAGTTGACTTAATTTCTCCATAAGTAGAATATGCGATAGAAGTTGAAAATAAGAAGCAGTCTAGAAATTAAGTAACCTATAAATTAAAATTCACTTATATAGAGATGTCATTTTATTTCTTTCGATATGTTAATTTGTTGTTATTTTAGTTTTTCAAATACTGTATTTTAATAGAATATTTGCTATTCCAAGAGCCGCTATCATACAAAATTATAGTCAAGATCAACAGATAAATTATTCAAGCGTAATCTAGTACAGTCAGCGTACGAAGTTTGGTTCAAATTAGTCTAGTTGTTGGGTAGATGAAACATAATATCAATAAATAATTTTATGACCCGTCATTTTTATCTACTAAAATTGTGTATGGCTATAGTTGCCTAATATAGCACTTCTCACGTGCCAAATTTGACCATAGTGGGTTAAGGAATCTCAAAGACATGATATACAGTTATGGCTGTGTCTTATAAAATGGTGTACAAATATAATGAATTAACTTACTATTCGCAGTGGATACAGTCAATATACCAAGTTCGGTTGAAATGTGTCTAATGTTATAGTAGGAATGGCTTAAAACAAAATAGATATATTATTTAAGATCACAATTTTGAAAACAAAATAATGGAATATTTAAATATATGTTTAGGTTGGTGTACTACAACACTACACTTATGCCAAACTTAGCGGTTATCGCTAGAGCTTTTCTTTCCAAAAAGTGACACAAGAAGTTAATTCGTTCAAGTGACAGTATTTTTCAAAATGGCTGACAAAAGTGGCAGTGAATTAATGATAAGTACTCGCAGTAGTTATTAAAAGTTCCCAAGTTAATATAATTTGTTAAAATATTTCGGTGCATGTGGCTTTTCTACCTTAAATATTTATACGGCCGTCGTTTTAAAATAAGTGTGAGATACACGTTCAAAACATGCCATTGACGTGCTGCCCGTTATCATCACTTCTCTGTCCTCTTTCACCCGCTCGCGCGAGGTAGGCCAAGCTCAGCAGCGCAGACAAGCAACCCGTCACACTGTCCCCTCCTCAAGTCTGTTCGTCGCAAACAGACTCTGCAACATCCGGACCTTCGTAGAGTGCCAGTAGGTCGATGTGGACAAACTTCAGCTTCGCCCGAGAGCCTTGACGACAAATCCGAAAGACCATATCATTGATCTTCAAAATCCTGTAGGGACCTTCCCAACATTTCTGTAGCTTCGAGACGTGCCCTATTCTCTTCTGTGAGTTGTACAGCCAAACCAGTTGTCCTTGAAATACCTCGCCCGACATTCTGCTATGATACCACGTCTCCATCCTGTCACTATACAGCTTGAGTATAAAAGAATACCTCAGCTTTGAAGGTCTATAAAATCAAAACCAAACAAAGTACAACCTTGATTGACCAGTCAAATGAACCGTGGAACCATGAAGTTTGTTTACCATACGTTTTTAAATGTTCAATGTGACCACCATGAGAGGCCGAACGACATCTACGCGATAATCAAACTCGTTCCACGCTCTTGTCAGCATGTCCGATGTTACGGTTTGGATGGCGTTCGTAACTCTCGTTAATGTGAAGGGGATTGTCTGATATTTCCTTTATATGCCAAGAGATGACACTGGGAGTGTCTGTCGTCGCTCTATAAGTGTATGTTGTGTGTTAGTCCGCATCACGATAGCCACGGAACAACAGAAAGTGTTCTGTGTTATTCAGTTTGCTTAATGTGAATCGGTTTTTAGCGATGAAGCGACGCTCCATACAAATGGTAAGGTGAACCAGCACAATGTGCGGATATGGGGTCAGGGTCCTCCACATGAAACCAAGGAACACGAGCGCGTTTCCTCCAAAGTGAACATGTTTTGCGCTGTATCCAAAGACACTGTTTTTTGGCCATTATTTTTTCACTAGCCCACTGTTACTGGAATTCCTTATTTGAACATGCTTACAGAGTGGTTGTTTCCTCAGTTAGAAGAGGCGGCGGGGGACTTCATTTTCCAGCAGGATGGTGCACCACCCTATTGGCACCTATCTGTTCGCGGACACCTGAACGAGACGTTTCCGCAATACTGGATTGGTCGAGGAGCAGCTGGTGACAAGGTTCCCCATCACTGGCCCCCAAGAAGTCCGGATCTTACCCATGAGTTTTTTTCTATGGGGGTACATAAAGGATCAAGTGTTTCATCCACGATTGCCGGCTGACATTGACGACCTAAAAACGAGAAATACGGACGCCATCCAAACCGTAACACCGGACATGCTGACAAGAGTGCGGAACGAGTTTCATTATCACGTAGATTTCGTTCTGGCACCTCTTGGTGGTCATGTTGAACATTTATGAATGTATGGTAAACAAACTTGACGGTTGTACGGTCCATTTGTTTGTCAATCAGGATTGCAGGTTGTTTGGTTTTGATATTATAGACATTCAAAGCTGGCGTATGCTTTTGTACTCATCCTGTATATTCTCATGTACTGTCTGAGCAAAATCATGAATGCCAACAAGTGTGTTACATAATTCGCTGGCATAATCAGAAACTGCTGCTTCTTCTTCTGTCGGTTGGCTAAACAGCAGGTCACTGAGGAGGCGTACCTCTCTTCCAAACAGCATTCCTGATGGTGTTGCCTTTGTGGACTCGTGAACTGCTGAGCTGTAAGCAAGAAGAAACACTCTCACCTTTGAATTGCAGTCCTTTTCGTTGTCTGACACAAAGTTCGACAGTTACTATTCAAGAATGCTGTAAAGCCTCTGGATCATTCCATTCGACTGTAGGTGTAATGCTGTAGTCCTAGTCTTTTTCATCGCCCGAATGTTTGTTACCTCCTGTAAGACCACAGCTTCAAAGTTTCTTCCCTGATCATAATGGAGTTCTAGTAGAACCCCAAACCTTTAGAAGACATTCTCTCTGACTGCATCGGCCCCAGTACATGATTCTTGGTTTGTGAAGGGAATAACCTCAAGCCATTTAGTAAAGTAATCTTGGGCCACCAGGATATACCGATTACCTGTCTCTGTGAGATTCAAGGGTCTCAGAATATCCACTGTCATCCTCTCGAATGGGGCTTCAGCATTTTATTTATGGAGGTGACCTTGTCACCTGGTCCTTGGGGCCCTCGTCACAGTGGAGGTGTCGCACAATTGGCGCACCACTTCTCACATCCTCCCGACAACGAAGCCAGTATAATCTCTGTTTAACTCAGTCAAAGGCATAATTAACACCAAAGTGTCCACTTGATACCGCATTATGCAGCTCTTGTAAGATTTCGGGAACCCTACATTCTGAAAGGACCAACTTAAGCATGTGTGTTTCCCATCATTACTTTCTTAGTTTCTGTAATGTATGCTATTCTCCAGTACGAGGGACTTCCATTGTGCCCAGTATGATTTGACTGCTGCACTCAGGCTAGATATATCTTCACACTTTGGCACGGCAGTCAGTTTCTTTTTCTTTCCACTTTAATAATGGCCGCTAAGTGGAATTATACAGCTGATATTTCCTAATACTCTCATCTCTCCAGGTAAGTGACCCATCACAAGATAAGGAACATTGAATTCTTGTCCTCCACACCTTCAGCGATTCACCACTCTTTTCTTTTTGGTGTTCGCAATGACGACAAAATTACTCGCACGGCCTCCTAGACAGTGCGTCTGCATTGCTGTGACGGTTTCCAGATAGGTGCTGTAATTTAAAGTGATATTTTTGAAAATGCTGAATCCACTGGGCAATTAGACCTCCGGGGTTCTTGAAATTTAGAATATAGTATAATGAAGCATGGTCGGTTCTTAGAATAAAATGTCTGCCATGAAGGTAGGGATGGAAGTGTGAAATTTCCATCACCATGGCCAGTGCCTCCCTTGTGCTTTGCAAATTGGGCTCCGCCGCCCGTCTCCCTATGGGAACCAGTTTCTTCGTGGCTGGTAAAGGTATCTGACATGATGGCTTAGGACGATAGTTGGTACCTAGGCCCGACCACTTGGCGAGGTGTTGGACCTCTTGGCATTCAGGCCGTTGGGGCCCAAGACAGGAAATTCCTGCGTGAAGAAATTTTAATGTATGGTAAAGGAGAAGTGTCCGATGACAGCTCGCCGACTTCGCTGCTGGTGGATGGGTGATAACAGTGGGCAGTGATGAACACTGGAAGAACTCTGGACTTGTGGAACCTACGGGTAACCATGGGAAAAGACCTGTGGATTTTGATAATGATGAAAACTGCCCGTGCAAAGTCTCACCGCACGCTGTCTGCTGGTGGTGTGGTTGGTGGGGCGGTTGGACATGAGTAAACCCACTAGTGTCATTGCAAGTAAGTGGAAGCATGGGCTGATCGGGTTGGCCCCAACAGATGTTTCCTCTGGTGTTCCGATCAATAGAGGTTGGATTCGTGCTGGCAGTGGTTAACTCCGTATGCTGGAGGAGGTCTGGAGAGATTCCCCCTTTTAAAGAAAGACCGAGCGGTGAGCAGGCACCTGCTCCAGTATTGTCCTGGCAAGACACTAGGGGTCCGGGTAGTACTCGGGCCAGACCACATGCTTGGTAATCTGAGTACGAGGGTCTCAAGCCTCTTGGAAAGGTGCTCCTGGTGGAGCTTGTGTATCAAGTCGGTGCTTCGGATTTGGTTACCTCAGCTGAATAGCTGGGACACCTGCGTTGAGAGGGCGTGATCCCTCTTATCCGCCGAGTGGGGGGCCTAAGCGTGGCATGGCCGGTTGGCTAAGAGCGCTGCATAAAAATAACAAAAGTATGACCGAGAAGCTGTATACTGACCTAATTTGTGTGTAAAAGAGTAATTTCTTAAGGCTTATGCAATATCTTACTGAAGTATTGTGGTATTCCTTCCCATCTTGAACCTGAAGTAACACAACTCATATGCCTACATCACTAGCATCAGGGTCCAAAATGAAAAGTGCCCTCACTTTTCGGGAAACCCAGGACTCGTGGTGTTATCAGAATATCATTTAACTTACGAAAAGAATTTTCACATTCAGTGGTCAACTAAAATTTTCTTTTTGCGTCAGTCAGTGCATGTAGTGGCTTGGCGATTTTGGCGAGACCAGGTACAAATCGATGTTACTAGGCACATAATCCCAGAAAACTCCACACTTCAGTTTTGTCATTTGGTGTCTGCCAATTTCTTATTGCTTTGGTTCTCTCGGTGTCTGTTTCACTTCCATGAGCCGACACTACATTTCCCTAGACATCTTTTTTTCTTTTTATTTGGAACAGGTTGCATTTTTTACATACCAGTTTCCAGTTGGCTGCAGCCACTTTCTGGAATACATATTCTAATCATGATAAGTGTTCTTGAAATGTCCTTTCTGCCACAAATCTAACGACATACCTTTTTCCATCAGGGATTCGAAGGTGGCAGGGGCATTACATTATCTAATAGGCATAACTTTGAACTGCCAGGTTCCTTTCCCTTGGACACTGAATGCAGTATTCTCTTGGTTCTCTGGAGCCAACTCGCACAGCCAGTACCCACTTTTCATGACAAAAATAGAAGACCATTGTGAATATGCTAAGCTGTTTAATGTTCCATCTATTATTGGAAGCGGATAAGAATCTTTCTTGGTCACATTATTAAGCTGGCGATAATCTATGCAAAATCTCAGAGCGATATCTTTATTCTTAACAAGAACTATGGAGGATGGACATGGATTAAATCATTGTTCTACCACATCTAGATTCTTCATTTCCTTCAGAATTCCTCAACTGACTCATGCGAAGCAAGTGGCAGTCGTCTTGGTGGTGGTTTTATGGGTCTGGCATCTCCTGCATCTATGCAGTGGCAGGTCACATTAGCCCATCTAAGGTTATTTGGTCCACATGAGAAGGCTTCCATATTTCTCTGCAGTAATTTAGAGACAGCCTTCTCCTGGTGCCAGTTAAGGTTTCCTTTTGTTCTCACTAACAGTTCTTAAAGTACTTCTGGCAAATGAAATTCAATTTGTTTTACACCCGAATCATCTGGATCATTAGGGACCTGGAAGCGATGTCCTTCATGGCCGTCTGCATCTTGTAAGGTGAGGAAATGACATTGATCCTGGCGTTGACGAACTACAGTCAAGTGTGCACCTTGGGTAGCAGACATCTGCCAACCTAGAGAGCGAGAGAGAATGGGAGGATGCCACGCTATTTGCTAGGCAACCACTTCCCCTCTTACCAGGCGTGTAAGAGGAGGAAATGACTAACAGTGTCTTCGTTAATCTTCCTTCGTCGTCTTCGTTCAGCCACTGCTCGTACCCGACTTCGGCGTGCTGCTTCCTGTCTTGCTGACTCCACCTCCAGTGTTCGTGCCAGGGCGTCCTGCATGTTGTTGGATGTAGCCAGATGTAACTCTCGTCGTACCTCTGCGTCGGCGATGGTATCAATTAAAAAGTCAACTGTGATGGTGTCGCGCGCCTCCTTGGGACACTCCTCCAGAGATAGGTGAGCGAGCCGCACAATGTCTTGCCATAGCTCCTGCAGTGACTCCCCTGGTTGCTGGGTGTGGCTTTGTTGTTGGGCATGGTGGGAATGTCACAGATACCGGTCGCCGAAACGTAGCTTTAAGACCAACACCAGTGTGGGGTACTCTAGTCGATGTCGCTCTGGCAGAGATTGTAGTATACTCAGTGCGGAGCCTCTCAGTACTGCAGCGAGGTTGTAAGCCTGCTGTTCGGTTGTCTAGCCATTAAGGGTAGCTTCTATTTCAAACTGGTGTTCGTGCTCCCGCCATGAAGTCTGGTTATCGTAAGGAGAGTGCTTAATTGAGACCCCATTCCCCATTCCTGGCTGCTCGACACCAATTCCACAATGCTGCTGGCTCTCCTCCGAGGTCTCTGTGTTGGTGACGACTCGTACTGCTTACCCACTTTTATAGTCTGCCGATGGGGTGGTTGTGAAACTTCGTTGCTGAAGAAATACCTCTATCTTATTCTCTACTGCATTGGTCTTCTGTTTCACTTCATTCTCAATGCTGTGCATTCTTTCACATATACTGTCCACTACTTCAGTGGCACTGTCGATTGTCCTGTCAACACAGTCAATTCTCTTGTTTACTAACTTGCTACTGCTTTCTATTTTTCTGTCTACATTCTCATTTACAGTGTCTATGTTCTTATCTACTAAATTACTTACGGAAGTTATTTGGCTATTTACATTCCCATTTACACAATTTACAACAGAACTATTTTGGATATTTATAGTTACATTTAAATTTTCTTTCATAGGATAGATTTGTTTATTTACATCTTACCTCAAGCTATTTGCACTTGCGCTCACATGGGTACTCAGCCCCTCGATCCATGCTCGCAGTGCTTTAGTTATGCACACTTTTTTTAAGTTAACATTCATATTGATGATTGTACAAAACGGTCTTAATTTTTTGGCTTATGTACAATTAATTGATTTATTAGAATATCACTAATTACTTGCCTTTAGCCAAACTTTATTTTTCACTGATTAATTAATAATTGCCTCCATCCCACTTTTGACACCAGTGTTACATGGATGCCTGAGGGGTGTATCTGAGTTCGTGAGGGATAGAGGTAATAATTTAAAAAAAACGTAATATCTAAATTTGATTTATAATTTATTCACACAGTTATTATTTAACAGCATTCAATTATCTATCTCCACTCTTATTCTTTTTATTTCTTTCTTAGCTCAATACTTAATGTCNGAGGTAATAATTAAAAAAAAACGTAATATCTAAATTTGATTTATAATTTATTCACACAGTTATTATTTAACAGCATTAAATTATCTATCTCCACTCTTATTCTTTTTATTTCTTTCTTAGCTCAATACTTAATGTATATTTCAACTCTAATTATCTTCCTTCTTTATGTCTCTGTTATTGTCATTTAACGCATATTCATAATTAACACATGTTCAGTCTATCTATCGTCATCATTTGTAACGTCTTTTACTCACACATTTAGTCCAATAGTCCAGCCCTCCAGCCGCACTCTTCACTGCTTGATATTCGTAGTCGCAGATTTGCCTTCCGCTGGTCACTTCTCTCGCCGCTTGTCTTCTATCTCTCGGAACTCAGCCACTCATTCACTCATCAACAACTCTTCGGCTTAGAGGCCTGTCACACTTTTATGTCTTTCGTCCTGACCACCTGGAAGGTTCAACACACCCCGAGTCACGCTGAGAGAACGAGGTCAGTAATCCAGAGCATTATTCATATAAACGCACAAATCAATACAACCAGGGTCGGCAGTGTGAGGCACAAAAATGGATAATCGTGTCGGCTCGCTTTTTGTAACAGATACGTGGTTCGCTCGCCTGCCATTCAAAACATTATATTAATGTGCTTACCCGTTATCATCACTAGTCTGTCTTTCTCTTCCGCCCGCTCGCGTGGGGCGGTCCAATGTCAGTAGTGCAGACCAGCGACACATAACAGTAACAGCAAGTAAAAAAAATTAAATTACGAAGTGTACAGTATTTTTATCGAAGTGAATTTCTTGGTCTTGTAAGACTTGTAAATTAAAAGTAATTCATATGTGTGCATAATATTACTAAATTAATAGGTTGTGCTGATATTGACCAGGAATTATTACAATTGCGTATATTGCAAGACAATGGTAGAATGAACAAGTATTATGGCATCACTGCAAATTCTCTCCAGTGATATACAGATTCTTTCTTATGTATTCATGTATTAAAATAATAAGCCTTTAGAAATGCTCTTTGCTTGTAGCGACAAAACACTATGAGAGATATAAGGGAGCACTCTGATAAAATAAATCGGACAATGTTCACCTGTTTCATAAAACCTCGATGCTTTCGTGAAGAAGAGGAGGTCTGGAGGGATGTGTAAATAAAGATGTAACTTGATTGTTTTGGTGGAAGGTGAGGAAGGATTAACAGTTAAGACTGTGCCGGCCAGGAGATGGAAAAGGGAGATCGGTTTTGTCTTTCATCAGCTATCATGTTCCTATCATTNTTTTTTTTTTTTTTTTTTTTTGCTCCGAGGCTTCTCGACATACTGGATGAGAAAATGGGAAAGAACGGTACTTGCAACAGGCATCTACCTGTATTGTGGCTAGAAAATGTATTTTTTTTTTTGGGAGGGGGGTTAGTGAACCACCCTTTAATGTAAACTTCCTGGTTGAACCCACAACTTTCTGAATACGAATCAAGACAGGCTACCGCATAACGACGCATACAAGTTCATATTAAATGAGACACTTGATTTGGATAATTTTCAGTTATAATCAATATCGCGCAAAACCTCCTCGGTTGCTAGGCTCGCGTCTCCCTAACACACCTGAAGCGATATTTCGTTCACTGCGAGCGTAATAACAGAGAACCATTGGAAGTGAAGAGTAAATGAGCACCTTTTGATTTACTCAATCATTCGCTTGCCCTATGAAATGTGCTCCTTCAAAGACATCGGCGATTTTGAAGTTCTTCCTGAGTCATAACGAATTTATCGATCGTGGAACTGAAGTCACAGCGAAAAAATGCAACAGATTACGGATTTAAAAATGTGTGTATAAGAAGTATTGGGAGAAGTAATTACAAGTGGAGGGAGCATTAACATCATTCAACTCCCGTGTCAAAGTAAGAGCACGTCTGCTATATGTGCAAAGGGAAAGAATGCCACCCCAGTTCTGTAACTAAGGCCGTGTCCAACTTGAAAGTGTGCTCTCTCTTCCTCTCTATCTCTCTCTACCTCTCTCTCTTCCTCTCTATCTCTCTCTACCTCTCTCTCACTCTCTCTTTCTCTCTCTATCTCTCTCTCTTCACTTTCACTCTGGCTCATTCTAAGGAATTGAGACCTGTGCCCTCTGTGAGCCTTCGGCATTATTTCTGTGACCGAAAATTTACTATATATAAATGGTGAAAATAAAATATTGCCTGCCTTTCACTTTCCTCAAATAAATTTTCGGTATTTCTTTTAAATAGGATCTTATTTTAATTTTTTATATTTTTGGGAGTTATCATAAACTCAACTTTTATGTGCAAAGCAGAGTAGTTAATAGAATGCTCGCAATTAACATAAACGTAACGTGAACATAACATAAAAAATTGGTTATGTTTAAAATCGTAAGGAATATTGTTGGTAATACAGGTTCCACAATCGTAATGATGAAGTGAAGTCAATAAAATACTTCTAACACTGCTATAGAAACAAAAAAAATTGTGTTGGAATAATCAAGGTTAGATTCGAAAACAAGATGGCTGCCGCAGAGTATACGAGAGTGATCTGCGAGTGAACATCGTCGTCCCCACTCTCTCGCGTGCTCTCTTCTCTCAGTTTTGACAGCAGAAAGGACTCTGTGACGTCATGACTGGGCGAGAAAGTACTCCCTCGGTGTATTGGGACATGTCCTAAGTTGTGGTAATGTGCCTCCTCTAATTTTCCTCAATGATTACATTATGTAAGTTATTAATTTTCTACTTATTTGAAGGTATCTTGCGTGGCCGAGGTTATGAAGAGAACTTACAGCCACGTTCCTCCGAATTGGAATCCCGTGTAAGATATGGACGTGTTTCATTTTAAGATAAGAGTAGGCAAGTATAGTTTGCAATTATTATGATATTTATCCTCACTACATAAATACAAGAAACTACAAACCAATTTTATAATATACACAGAGGCGACAAAAGTCATAGGATAGCAATATGCTAATATACAGATGCCAGTAGTATCGCGTACAAAATGTATAAATAGGTAGTGCATTGGTTGGGCTTTCATTTGTAGGCAAGTGATTCATGTGAAAAGGTTTCGGACGTGATTATGGCCGCACGACGGGAATTAACAGACTTTGAAAGCGGAATGGTAGTAGGAGCTAGACACATGGGTCATTCCATTTCGGAAATGGTTAGGGAATTCAACATTCCGAGATCCACAGTGTCAAGAGTGTGCCGAGAATACGTAATTTCAGGCACAACCTCCCACCATGGACAACGCAGTGGCCGACTGCCTGCACTTAATAACCGAGACCAACGATGTGTGCGCAGAATGGTCAGTGTTAACAGACAAGCAACACTGCGTGAAATAACCGCAGGAATCAATGCGGGACGTATGACGGACGTGTCCGTTAGGACAGTGCCGTGAACTTTGGCTGTACTCGGCTATGCCAGCAGAAGACCGACTCGAGTGCCTTTACTATCAGCACGACATCGCCTGCAGCGCCTCTCCTGGGCTCGTGACCATATCGGTTGGACCCTAGACGACTGGAAAACCTTCGCTTAGTTAGATGAGTCCCGATTTCAGATGGTAAGAGCTGATGGTAGGGTTTGAGTGTGGCGCAGACCCCACGGATCAATGGACCCAAGTTGTCAGCAAGGAACTGTGCAAGCTGGTGGTGGCTCTATAATGGTGTGGGCTGTTTTTACATGGAATGGACTGGGTCTTCTGGTGTAAATGAACCGATCATTGATTGGAAAGGTTTATGTTCAGCTACTTGGAGACCACTTGCAGCCATTCATGGTCTTCATGTACCGGAGCAACGAAGGAATTTTTATGGATGACAATGCACCATGTCACTGGGCCACAACTGTTCTCGATTGGTTTGAAGAACATTCTGGAAAATTCTAGCGAATGATTTGGCCACCAAGATCGCCCAGATTTCTCAACTATTGAGAACGTTTGAGACCAGTTTGAATGGCAACTTTGGCCAGAGGTAACTACGGCGGACTTGGAAAGTCTGTTGCACCAGCTGGGGCAGAATCTTTATCAGAAGAACATCCGACGTCTGTATGCCTCCATGCCCGACCTTATCGCCGCCTGTCTCCGTGCTGCGGGTATTCCTACGCCATACTAAGTGCATCCAGCAACTGTTAGTCCCCTGTAACACATTCTTGGTATGGTACAATACTTTGATGTTTTTGTACTAATACTGGCATGTCATGTGTCTGTACCTACTTATGTAACCCAGTTATTTTTTGCAAATGAGTGTATAACCGCTAAAACAAGCATAACGGTTTTGATCTGATGGAGGACAGACCCCTGGTAGGATTTTAGTAAACGTAATTTTTTTTTTACAATCTGGCGGAATTGAAACTGACGTTTATAGAACACAAAATTTGGCATAGCATTTACTAAAATTTTCGTAATGTATTACTATTTCTCGGAAACGGCGTCACAAAACGTTTACATGTTGTTAATGCAATCAGTAGCTAGCAAATACTCCATACTTACACTTTTCTTCATATACACACTTGAATTATATTATTATGACCACCTGCTAGAATACAGAGTAAACGCCATTCGCAGCACGGACAGCAGCTAGACTGGCAGTGACTCAGTCAGGTTCTGATAGGTCTCTACGGGTATCTGGAGCTATCCTGTCTGCAGTGCGTCCCACAGCTGTTGAAGGTTACGTGGCGGAGGAGACAGACGGTGAACACGACGATCGAGGTGGTCCCACAGATGTTCAATTGGATTGAGATCGGTGCTGTTTGGAGACCAGGGAAGAACTTTGAAGTCTTGATGGTGCTCTTCCAGCTACGAGCAGACACATCTAGCCGTGAGGCAAGGTGCATTATCATACTGGATGATCCCACCCTCCCGAGGAAAGACAATCTATACGCACAAGTGGACGTAATCGCCGATGATGTATCCATAACTAAATCGATCAAGAGTGCCTTCAACACGGATGATGGGACCTAGGGAACAACACGAGAACATTCCGCAGACCATAACACTGCCTCCACCACCTTCTGTTCGTCCAGCAATAGCTGCAGGTTGTCGGTTCTCCGACGTTTCATGCCAGACACACTGGTGTCCATTTGCTCTATTCAGCTGAAAACGTGACTTGTATGAGAAGGCTACCCGTCGCCAATCAGCAGCGGTCCAATCGCCATACTGTCGAGCAAATTCCAGTAGTTTTCGTCGATGCACCTGTGAAAGCATGGGTACAGTCATCCTCCGTCTACTCGGGAGCCCCATTCGCTGGATAGCTCTCTGAACTGTTACGGTAGACACGTGTCTGGATGCCCCCTGGTTTATTTCGACTGTGAGCTGTTCCACTGTAGTCTGTCGGTTGGCCTTTATGCACCGTCGTAGTCAACGTTCACCTCAGACATCAATGGCACATACAGCTCCGCAGTTTCCACGGCGATTATTCCTAATGATGCCATTCGTCCACTCACGATACACCTTCACCACAGAGGCACGTGAACAGTTCACAATCATCGCTGTTTCCGAAATGCTACCCTCCTCTTGGCACGGAAGCCAATGAACAAAATATCACGGACATTTAAACTGTTAAAATAATACAGTCATAATGACTACATTTTATTCTTAATTCCTAGTGAAAAATCACTTAAAATTGTTTTGTATCTCGATTTAAATAAAGATTCTGTTTATATTAGTTAATATAAGGTGGTCTGAGTACATGTGTACAATATGTTTTGTTATGGACATTACAGTAATTAGAGTACATTGATAAACCATGGTGCCCAAAGAACAATTTTATGCCATTGCATTAACATTGCGCACACATTTATTGGAGACATGTAGCCTTTGAAAAACGACCGGGTTGCCGCTGTAACGAACAGCATTCTTAACGTGGTTTACAGCTTCTCACTTACTGAGCGTCGTGATAAAGGCGACAGCGTGTATAATAAACACACATTTCCTCCGACATACATTCTGCACATAAGTAGGTATATATCCTAAAAATTATCCAGAACGAGAGTTCGTGCATAGTTTACAATTATATCTGGCACAACCGTAATTTACTTTGGAGTGAGCAAAATACGAGAGAATGTCTTCCCTCATACGACCAAACTAACTTAGCAGTAGTTTTACACCGACTTGTGCGTGCGGGGATACGACAAAAATATTTACCTTCAGATTTTTTTTTGGAAGGGACTGGGCGCTGTTACAAAGACAATGACGTGACGGTAATATAATTTATTCAAGATTTCGTGCGTCGGTAGCTGTTTCGGAGGGGGGGAGGGGAGAAACAGAAATGATAATAATGATAATAACCGTCCATCTGTATCGACGCAATCGTCAGACAAAAGCGAAAGCGGGTTGTTTCCGAAACAGTTGACCTTAATTACTGTCTCCCTCCGGTGGGGCAGCCACGCCTTTTACTCTACCTTCCCCTACCTCCCTCCCTTCAGGAAGGAAAAATTTTCTTTTTTTCCCTTCTGCGCTTTGATGTCGTGCTACGCTGTGGAGGTACTTGTTAAGTATTTTTACTGTCCGCGGTAATCATTTGTGACCTTTTTTTTTTCCCTCTCTTTGCTCTTCGCCGGCACCACAGAGGAGTGAACAAGGTGGAGGGAGGGTGTCGGGCGAATAGGATGGGGAAGGGACGCAGTAAAGCTGCTTTTACACGACGCAAGATGGATTTCCTACTACGCCGCTCATGAGAAATGTCATGCGATAGTCAGGATAATCCCATGAGAAACGAGTACAGGGATCAAACTTGCAGCAAAGTAACGCCTTGCACGAGAACAGTTGATGGCCTCGGAATGTCTTAACCATATATAATTTTAATAATTATATATCATGAGCACACGTTGTTTCAAAGTAGTGGCTATCAAATACAACAAGATATTTCTTGTATTCATCCAACATTATCATAACAATTTATGTGCTGCAATCCATTTACAAAACGAAAGTTTTTCAAGTGTTCTTCACAATTAATATTTGCCCCCTGATTCCTCTTTGCATAGCTATATTATCTGTTTTTCTCTTAACTCTGGTTGATATATATACCTATAGATGGTCACATGACTAAAGACTGTTCATGGTCAACTGAGTAACTTTTAAATCAACCGTTGATAAAAATTCACTGCCCATAACTACACGTATAGGCTATTCACGGTAAAGTGAGCAATTTGAAACCCTGGTTACTTTTTTCTTTCAGCCAATATATATCCTTCCGCCACTTCTTATGTAAACAATGCTACGTGAGCAATAAACACAGTGTATGCATTTCACCATTGTCAAAAGAAAAATTCCAAGCTAACAATGAAATATATTTATTGGTTATTATGTCTTATGGGACTGCCTTAAAAAGTGCCCATTTTACCGTGGACAGCCTATATACGACAGTACACACATGCGTGCAGGCTCCCAGTTAATTGGCAGCGAAAATAGAAAAATAGTTCTAAGACCTGGGAATGTATTGAGAGTGTAATATGTAAATTTATGGTTAACGAAATCTAGGGATTGTATTGGTTTTATACTCATTAGTGCTTAAATATGCATATTACCGACACATTTACTTTTCTAAAAATTCCTTGCTTTCCACTTGGACGACGCATGAATAAAGTGAGACGGTTAATGGCAATGTTGATCTTACATGTGGCGGAAGGATATAAAGTGAGAACCCCTCAATTAACCGCGAACAGCAATTAGCAGAGAAATGAAAATAGAATCACACGTTCCGTGCAAAAATTTGCTAAAAAAGAAAAAAAATCAATAGAACGTACTTTATCTCCTGTCTTCGCACGAGATGTTCCTCGCACGAGACATCTCGCATGAGATTTCGTTTGCGAGTCGTTGGCGTGCCCACTGTTGGTCTGGGTATGAACATGACTACCATCGTGGTATGGCAGATGGAAAAAAAAGAGACTAAAGTTGCCCCTTACGCCGGCACTTTATGAACGTTACTCTCACTCCACCAGAGAAAGAACCATTTTCCCGTGTTTTCGTAGGAGACATTGCCAACAAAATTATTTTTGCCTTCACCTCATACACATTAACACACTCATACCCGGTGAACACACCTGTGCATACCCGGGTGTTTTTTATTACCAAAGATGACAAACTCCAATAGGTTATTACTCACGAAAATATAAGACGAAAATGCATGCACACTTTCCCTTAGAGTGGTTTTTATGGGAGCTGTGCGGCCCCGCAAAATCCCAATTTCTTAAAACTTTCTGAGTATTATGTGTTGCCTATCTGTCAGGCAACACACATTCTATTTTGAGTGTTACGTAGGAATTTCTCGAAAACTTTTCACCTGAAAATGTTCCGACAAGACCACGTTTTATATTGATTTAGACTTGCCGATTCATAAGATGTCTTCAAAAATCGCGCACTTCTTAGTGTTACAAAACTTCATCCAAAAAATAAGCCGCCAACCACCATTTTCACTATGAAAGGTGATGATATTTCTAACCTCTTTTTGAGAGGTGTAAGACCTCAGTTCTAAAAAAAAAAACCATTAATCGATGTGGCTTGATTGCAAGTCGTTTCTAATATTTTTAACGAAATGTATTACAAAATTAGATATTTAGGGGAGCATAACTATCTTAATATTCACTATGAGGCAAAAGTGGTACACATATTCTCGTGTTATTGTTTAGATGGAACAACACCTGTCGGTGTTGTTCATAATCATTTGGTATAACACAAAGCGATAATATTTGGCCAGAACTGTACACTGCGAGGCTCGGTGCCCAATGATCTCCCCTGGGGGCCACTGATTGGTAATTCATCATACTGATCTACGTTATGATTGGTTCCTTTCACTATCCCTGTACACAAATCCCACAGCCCGTTTGCTGTGAAAATTAAACAAGTAATGGTCAGCGTAAGTACTGCACTCGTCAAAAACGTTCCTTGTTTGCAACACCCGAAACCACAAATTAAAGTGGATATGTAAGGGTCGACTGAAGGGGTGCACACGTGGGTTTTTAAGAACTGGACCAGCCATTGCCCCAGAACTGGTTACGCGTATGATGAAAGTGTAACGTGGATACACATAGTTTGCCCTGAAGTCGTTTGCCCTAAACGCTTTTAGGGAAAACGACTTTAAGGCAAATGACTGCTGGAGAAAAATTTTTTTGGGGCAAACGACGTGTAGGCCAAACGCCTTTCTAAAATGTTTAAGAGAAAAACTTTTATGGTAAACGCCTTTCGGGCAAACGACTTTAGGGCAAATTCAGGGCTGGTAAAACATTCTAGGGCAAACACCTTTAGGGTAAATGCCGGATCTGGACCTGAAAAGAAGTACTGAACTTTTTAGGGCAAATGCATTTATGGCAAACGCTTGATAGAGGACAATATTTTAGGGCAAACGCCTTTAGAGAAAACTATGGTTAGGGTAAAGGTATTTAGGGCAAACGAAGTGTAGGGCAAATGCCTGTTTGTTTGAGTTATGCGAGAAAAAGGTTTTTATGGTAAAAACGACTTTAGGGGAAACGACGCACCCCTTGGCATGTTGCACGGGTTTTGCACGTACTTTGCGTCGCGTAAAAGGTGCTTTGCTTCATGAAGAAAGGGTCAGATACAGGAGAGGGATGAATCCTTGCTGCTGGCGTCTGTGATCAGACGACTGGCGTGTCTCGCGACGCGGCACCCACGGACTGTCTCCTCCGCACGCCACTCGCAACAACACGCAACACGCAGCAGCACGCGACACCACGGCCGTTCGCACAGAGTACCCAACAATACAGAGGCGAAAAGGTCGTTTATCCCGCGAACTCCAGCCGTGGCGTCACTGGCCAGCAACATGCCGAAACGCCGCTTGCCGACCAGCGGTTGGTGGGGTGGAGTGTGGAGATTTTGGCCGGCTTTCAACATTGAGGACTTGAGAGCCGATGGGGGTGAAATGAGGTGAGCATGGAGCAGCGCCGCAATGCAAGGGTGGAGGAAACGGGAGATCACTGGGGAAACCTGCAGACCGGCGGCATCGTCTGGCACGATCCCCACATACGAAAATCCGGAAGTGACCCCGGCGGGAATCGAACATGGTGTAGTGGTCAGACTACTCGCCTCCTCACCTAGGCGAAGGTGAGAAGGTGAGTAGTCTGACCACTACACCACCGCGGCCCCTATCAACGGGTTCGTGACCTCTCCAGCGGGCTGGCCAGCCAATAGTAAAAAAACCTTCCGCAGCAGGCAGTTACCAGTAAGAAGCAAGGTCGGTTCTCAGAGCCTCGCGTAGTTAATAAGAGGAAAGTGTTCGCCGACATGAAAGGAACTGCCGTGCCGTTTCTTCTCTGTAGCCGTGCGTACGGGAGTTATTTTGGGGTTAAAACCCTCCGATGAATTTGCAAGAAATAAAAATATTGAAAAAGTGTGTGCCAATATCAGTTTGAATCATCCTCTATAAAGTTATGTTACTTGGTTGTACCTTGAACGTTTTTATAACTGGGTACTGCCAGGAACTCATGCTCAACGTGGAACTGAAGGCAAAGTTGATGTAGCATTGTTCCTACCTGAACAACAACACACGTGCCTGCGCGACACGCAAAGGAACTCGCTGTTAACGCGTCGCTTCGCGATACGAAATATTTCAGCCTACGGAGTTCTTAGGTTATATGTATATTTAGACTAGGGAAAGTAACTAAATATTGAAGTTATATACAAGATGTAACAGCGCTTTAATTTAATTGGCTCAATACTACAATAAATGTAAGATATTGGCGAACGAGGTCCAAATCATTATTGATGAGACACTCAAATTCCATATATGAGTAACCTGAATGTATCGTTGTCGTATGCTGAATGTTATGACGGGAAGAGTTGAGCGGTACGCCAAGTTGAAGCTGCATCTTGAGGACTGTTCTTCTCGTCGTGAGTCCACGTACAGATCCCCTTCAAAGCATTGCCAAGCGTTGTATAGTTTCTTGGTGGCGTAATTGTCGTGAATATTGGGCCACTGGGATGGGAGATCCACTGGCACTTCATTTCTATGTTTTACAAACTGTAATTGTTGCAATGTNGCTGAATGTTATGACGGGAAGAGTTGAGCGGTACGCCAAGTTGAAGCTGCATCTTGAGGACTGTTCTTCTCGTCGTGGGTCCACGTACAGATCCCCTTCAAAGCATTGCCAAGCGTTGTATAGTTTCTTGGTGGCGTAATTGTCGTGAATATTGGGCCACTGGGATGGGAGATCCACTGGCACTTCATTTCTATGTTTTACAAACTGTAATTGTTGCAATGTTTTTTTAAATTTATTCTTTCCTTGGCATCGCTGCTGTTCGCTTGGCTTGTCCGCGTCGACATGATTCACAACAACGCTATTACGAAATTATCCGCAAATGTGTGAGTCTAGTGAGGAAGCACATAGAGTGTTTTTCCCCCAACCGGCCATAGTACCGTTTCCACGTCTGTCCAGGTAAGAGTCATAAATTCCTAGCTTTGTATGCAAGGGACGCGCAATATTCTGATATTTGCAGTCTGATGTGTTGTGCTATTTCTGTATTGTTATATACGTTGAAAACTTTTATTGCACTTCAGGAAGTTTACTAGAAATTTTTCTTTACACTGTGAACTTTTACAAGTTCACAATACAGTTCCTGATGGCTTGGCGCTGTGTCAGATCGCAGCGTAGCTTCAGAGGAGCTCACCAACGTGTTTTATATATATATATATATATAAATATATATATATATGTATAAGTATGAAGAACACTGCAGAACGAAGCTATTGACGTAGAAGAAGAGTAACTTACAATGGAGCACTGCACACCAGTGTATAGCATGCAGAGCTCACAAAAAAAGTAATACCTACACATGCTACCAAAATTGTCACAAAACTACGATTTATGTTGTTAATGAATGAGAAAGGCACATGTTTTGTAACACTGTTGAATATTTTGCTAGAATTTATTTATTTAAATTTTTAAAACATCTGTTATTTAGGGGGCCACGGTGGCCGAGTAGTTAGCACGCTCGCCTCCCACCAAAGCGAAACGGGTTCGAGTCCCATGCGGGTGAGATGTGGGAAACGTGGCGGGCGTAGCCCTAGACGGGCGAGATTTCTCGGGTACTTCCGTTTTCCCCGGCTCTTGTATTCCGCCGTTGATTCACTCCATTTAATTTTAGTTTCACTGGTGCTCAAGATCCCGATATTAAGTGCCAAACCAAACTTCTCTCAACTCTCAACCCGTGGGGCTTATGAAATTGAACGTGTGGCGGAAAATTGGTGAAAACAAAAATTCTAAGACGTTAGTAATCCGTCTCCTTAATCTGGTAGCACAGATAATTACACATTTTTTTTTTTCGGATAATCCGTTGTCGCCATAATCTAATATTATTTCGTTTGCAGGAAAAAGAGAATGAAACCAAATGAGAAAATTATTTTTTTGCAGATTTGAGCTTATTTATATTATATGAATGAAATACATGCAGTATAATTAATGTTGGAACCAATTATACCTCTATTGAAGTAATGAACTCAAACGGCCATGGTTCAGAACTCGCCATGAATTGATACAGAAGTTGATAACTGATATAGATACACGTATGTGTATGTAGTCTACTTTAACAGAGATGTCACAGCTACTTTACCCATATGATGGTGCTTATTACACGCATCTTTATAACATTGTTTGCTTTTAATTTTGCACATGGATTAATTAAGGTAGCGTATATCATGTATGCAAAAGAATTCTGCACCTGTCCTCGTTAATCGCTTTAAAATTCTATGTTCCCTTTATTTTATTATTAACTTAATTCTTGTATCTTACATTTTAGCTAGCGTGCCAGGTTACACCTATACCTGTTCACAAAGTAAGGTCATTCCACAATAGCCAACTCATGATTGATGAGCGGACCGATAAAATTAGGGTGACTTTTGCCAGTAATTGGGGTGGGAAAAAAATGGTTTAAAAATTGGCCATTCTTGCGCGCAAGGCACTGGGGGCGAAATGTGACCACCGCGTGGCTGCGAATATTATAACTGTTCGCGTGTCCGAAAAAAGAAATTTCCAATAGTTTTACAATTTCGTGATATGGAATAAAAAATAACTCATAAAAGTAATTCAAATTTTTTTTGTAACAGTAGTACTGCCAGAGGAAATTTCTTGTTAATTCAGAGTGTTTCTCGCCCGTTGTCCTTACTTCCAGTATTAAAATGACATTCATTTTTTTTAACTAGGCAAGTGTTGTATCTCAAATAGCATTCTTCGTGTAATTTCTACAACATAAACACTTTAGCTGAAATTGAATTCAGATTTTTTTTTGCCCTTATAATATATTTATAAATACGTATGGAAAAAAGTGTTGAAAATTATTTCACCACTTTTTTATATATTTTTTCCTTTGACTATTGATAATATAAAACAATTGTCTAACATGTCCTCCAAATATAGATATAAAATATTTTAGACGCTTGTACGCCTTAATGTGTCTGGAAGACAACATATTGTTACCTGTCGCTGGTTTTCTTGACCTTGGCCCATCCTGCGTAAGCGAGCGAAGAGGACACAGAAATTATACGATAAAATAGGAAGGGGTGAGGGGTGTGTGACTAAGGGAAGTTTAGAAGACAAGAGATTAAGAAATTTAAAAAAGTGTTAAAGAAATTGTTTAAAGATGTGCATGTAAGAGGTCTGGGGTTCCATGACAGGTGGATTGACTAAGCTCCCGACATGACCGGCCCTCGCCAGGTCGACCACTGTCCATCTCGTCAGCCATGTTATATGTCAGTGACTTTGACCTTGACCACGGTGACCTTAAAGCCGAAATACTCTTAAAAAAATCCCAAAAAATATATAAACTTTAAAAAAATTATAAAAAGCTCTAAAAATTTATTGAAAATATATTTTTGAAATGTACAAAAAAAATTTTTTTTAATATTATTAAAAATACGTACATTTCCAGAGATCCCACTACGAACGACCCTCGTAAATTTTTTTTATTAGTTATATAATCGGTCAATTACTTGCATTCGCTCGACACCTTCGCCATGCCATATCTACTGTCTAACTAGAGCGCACTGGTAACATGTTACAACCACCAGAGATGAATTACTATTGACAAGAGTGCTATCGACCTATACTGAATGGTCATGTAAATCGTTATAATAATGTTTTTGATTTATTCTTCAATGCAAGTAATTTTATTTCAATATATATTTTTATGTAAAGTGGTTTTTTAAATAAATAAAACATTACATTTTTTTACAACATTTATTCAGTAAAGTACGACGTGAGTAAGCACATATGCAAAGGTATATTAATTGCAATCTTCATTGTTCACCGCTCGATGTCCGCATCGGTGACCCAGGAATTGTAATGTGCTGGGAAACCCCACCACTTGACATACGACTATCCAATACGTCATTACAGCAGCTCCTCGACCAAATACACAACTGGAAACTTTATAGACACGATCTCCTCGGTGTACAAACCTCCATGAATGAGAAAATTATTCAGATCCTCTAGAAATAAGTCCCTTGGAGCATAGTTGCGTATACGTCGAAAACGAATGAGTTCGGGGACTCCAATTCGCTGAAAATCCTTTCTCGATGACGCCTCTCTGTTTGGAGATGCGCACCAGGTCTCCAACCTTGGCTTTAGGCTATCGTGGGTCCCTCCTTTTCACGTCTGTGTACAACGTTCGAAGCAGGGAGTCGTCTTCCACGTCTTCGGGCTTTATGTGTGTGGTAGAGTGAACGGTAGAATTGTAATCGCGTACAAGTTTTGGGAGTATATCCAACCACTTGTAGTTGCAATTCGCAGCGAAATGCCTCCATATCTTGCCCCTCAGAGTCCTGTTGAACCTCTCAACGATAGAAGCTTTGTGATTGCTGTATGTGGAATAATGATTTATGTTATGTTTCTTCATTAGGGCTTTGGACTTCGCATTGTAAAATTCCTTTTCTGGTCGGTTTGTAGATTACTCGGGATGCGTCCTTCATGCAACACATCAGCCATTGCCTCTATGACATCACAGGCATTCTTCGACTTGACAGTCCTTACCCAGGAAAATTTTCTATATGCATCGATGACGGTCAACGTATATTTGTAGCTCTTGTTGACCCGAGCATGCTGTATCATCTCGACGAGGACGGCTTGAAATAGGTCGTTGATCCCACATATCACGACCTTGCGAAGACGGTACTTGTGTCTCGCGGATGTGTGCAGTGCATTGGCGATTCCCAATCGACTCATTCTATGTAGCCTCCCTCCTTCAGTTCTTCAAAGATTGAAATTATCTCGTTAATGGGAGAGAAATTTCCAACCCATTTGCGAAGCTAGCAGTGGTCTTAGTCTATCGACCAGCTCGTTCGGGTCGTCCCGGAATACATAAGCGGTGTTCTTGTCGTCGTCTATCTTCTTCAGACCTTCGCCGCGTTTCAGTGCCAGGCCACTAAATAGGTTTGCGAGAATGTCGATTTTTTCACGATCTTAGTCCTTATAAACACCTGCCTCAGGATTGTTATCTTGGTAAAGTGCTTGCGTGAGTTGAAGCAACTTCTTGTATTCCAGCATGTCGGATTCTGTAAACTCTCTGGGCTCCTTGCGAAATAGAAGTTCATAAAAACTGGGGTTCCACGTGTTTTGTAATCGCCTACTTGGATGATCCCACCAGGTAGAAACTCTATTTCATCAGCAACGAGGAACCATTTATCATTATTCCTCTATACTCCGTATGTCGTATCATTATTGCGAGACGTGTATGATCGTAGGTAGCGACGAACCAGAGCACTGTGTTTGAAGACTTTCTTCTATGCATTTTTCTTGTGTGACAAATCTGCATCTGATCCATCATCCCGATCTCTGTGTACATAATCATGTTTCCGCTTCTTCATAAGCTCAGTAGTATCGTCGAGATAACGAGTAACGGGCTAAAACTTTCTTAATTTATAAGTTGTCGTGAAAGTTGGACCCTCTTGGCGAGCAAATACTTCAAGCGAACAGACTTAACCGTCCGATATAAGTTGCTAGTAATGTCCGACATCGCAATGAATAAAAACTGTTACTGTTACTCTCTTTTATAAGTTTAATTTTGGGTCTCCTGCAAAATATTTTCTATCTTGCCAAAGCCTTCTCTGGACGCATCCAATATGCCCCTGCTAAGTTTCTGAATATCCGTTAATGGGGCGAGATGGGAAATAGAGGTTGCGAGTATATGATCTATGGAATATTTCAGCCCTTTCAGATTCTCTTCATTTTGTGCAGGTGCCACAATCACTCTGTCGATAATTTGCCTTTGAACACTCGTTACATGCTCTTCCATGGCCACCATATCGCGGACTATATCGGTCTTCACTAGCAATATATTTGCCCCGAGCTCAGACAGATAGTTGCAAAATAATGTATTTTGTTCAGTCTACAAACGGCGCAGTTCCGAGATAATAGCATTGCCAGTTTCGAGGACGAAATGTTCAGTAGCAGTATCCTTGGATCGTTCGGGTTCGCCAACATTTCGAATTTTCTACCAGCATCTCAGGTTCCATCGTTTCTTGGTAGGAGACAACCTCCATCTTCGTCTTTGCCAAGATGCAGTTTAAGGCTACTTTGCCCGAATCTCGATATGTTGTAACCCATTCTCGATGGTCGGCGATGAATTGATCCAATCCGTGTTGGTACCTCCCATTATATGGGGGCCAGTACTTAACGATCGTCAAAAAATTCATACTTGTCAATCCAGCACAATGCACACGCACTCTTGAAATCTGATAGTCAGGTATGTATTTACATGATCTTCGTAAACATGCCGCAAATTCATATCGTCCGTGCGAAACAACACCAACATGTTTGCATTGTCATAGAGCAGCTGTTTGGGTATGTGCGAATAAGTCTGGCCGAAGTACAGGCACTCCACATTCACGTACCATCACATGCTAAAGTACTTCTGGATGCACTTTTGCTTCTCGCATCTTGTCATCAAAGACAAATATCGAGTTTGGCAATGTTCCAGTCGGTGGCACAACTGCATCATTATCGTTGCAAAGGAAATAACCCACACAATCCACAGCTTGCAGTACTCGTACCAGTCGTTGGTATTTAGGTTGCTGGAACGATTATTAATATAGGTACACGTTCTAGAACCGAAGACCATTCTCTTCTTCCAGGTGTCTCTATAAGACGCATGTTATCCCGCAATTTAATGGTCCCTCGATGATGCACCTTACTGTATTCGGAAATAGGCATCCATTCTGTGATTCGTGGGAGATATCTTCATATTCAGCATCAATGTGTATGGGTCGAGTAGCATTTTGCTTGATGATACGTATGTTATCACTACTATCTTGTGGTGTGTGTCGTCCTAAGAGCGGTGTTAGGTGAGATGCTAACTGTGATGCTGATTGCAGTTGCAGAGAACCAGTGAAACAAGTTTTAGAATGTCTCTTCATATTATCACTCCGAGTAAACTGCCTCTGGCAGAGTTTGCGCTGAAATGCCATACTTAAACTTTTCATACTGCAGGTCTTTATTTCGTGTCGACGTACGCTGCACAAAGCTGTAAATGCTTTACCGCAGAAGCGACAGAGCAGATGCATCATTATCACCTTACGTCTGTGCTGCTCCAAGTCTAAAATTAAACTGAAACAAAAAAAAAGTATAAAAGGAGCATATTTATATTTTCTCGCTAAGTTCACCGCGATGTCTCGAAGAGTAGCTGGAAGCAGGATCGTCGATATGCTGATCAACAATATTCGGTTCGAGCAGCACATTCCCAGATACAAGTTCTGCAGGCCGGGAATCAAGCTAGCTAAAAGGCTGTCCCGTAGTGACACAGGCATACATGTACTGAACAAGGCGTGCAAGTAGCACGACATCGCTTACTACCTAAACAAGGATCTGGAAACCCAACACCATGACGACAAGATACTTGCACAGAAGGCCGACGAGATAATAAAGTTATCAGACCATATACTCGGAGAAAAAATAGCCGCGTGGGGCATATACAATGTGATGAAGGCCAAGGTGAAGATGGAATGGGTGATAAGAGCAAGAGGAAGGCACAGGTAAAAATGGGAACAGGTACAGAGAGCAAGAGAAAGGCACAAGTGAAGTTAAAGGCAGTGACATAGAGAAGGAAATCATGCAAGGCCAAGAAAACATCTACTCGCAGAACTTTACCTTTGCTTTTGCTTGCACTCAGGGCCTTCGGGGGCCTAAACGTAGCCATGAGTGGTATCATACGAGCCGTCAACACAACATCGAACGAACAGAAGCAGTTTTCCGAGGCCCAAAGACATAACGCAAATACGGAATCTATCGCCATGGGTATAAAAATGGCCAAGGCCTCTACTTATTGCCATACACAGTAGGGGGTGGAATTGTGCAAACGCGACGCTGCAGGAAGAGGCAATAATGGAATCTCTACCGAAACGACCGCTCATTGACATGGATTTGGACCTGTATGCACACAAATTGAAAATACATCAATTTAGCGGAGTGGTTATGAGAGACGATTTGCCACATAAACCAAAATGTAATGAGTGCACCACAAATAATCTGGGCACGGCAGCTGGGTGCGGTACGCACTGGATAGCCTTCATAAAACAGGGCAATCTTGCAGACTATTATGACAGTTACGGGAATTTGCATCCTCCGCCCTAAATGCGACAGAACCTGAAAGGAACGAAGCTGTCCTACAACTACGATATGGTGCAGATACCTAACACTTGGTACAGAGGACATTTCTGCCTTAGTTTCCTGGTTTGTTCGTACAAGTAATTGTATAAAATGGCTGTAAATCGAAGGGAAACCATCAGTCATGTCGATAACACTTAACTTGATGGGACATAGCTCCGAGCTGCGTGCTGTACACTTTCTGCCACTTGACCTGGATGGGGAATGGTGCATAGGCCTTGTCGATTTTCAAACCTACAATACGATACCGAATATTGATGAAAAAAAAATGGCAGATATACTTCGTGAAAGTAGTAATGTCTCCATCGAAGTAACATTGCCCGTAGGCTCTTATGAAACAGGCGACATTGCAAGGTACATTGAAGATTCGCTGTCCTCCGACAAGGAATTCGAAATATGTACATGGAAATCCCAATACTCTGAAGAGTGTCATCNTATTGATGAAAAAAAAATGGCAGATATACTTCGTGAAAGTAGTAATGTCTCCATCGAAGTAACATTGCCCGTAGATGCAGCGAAGATATTACCTTTACGAAACCGGATACCATCAAACCGATGCTGGGGTTCAAGCAACACATCTACGAAGCTGATAAAACACACGAATAGTCAACGCACATAAACATTTTGCCAGTCAATGTGGTGCGAATAAACTGCAATTTAGCAAATGGCACATACCTCAGTGGCAGGCTGAGCAATACGCTGCACGAGTTTTCGCTGATGTTCCCTTCAGATTTTAAGTTGGTCGTGGCACCGTAAAGCATTATTTACAATCCGGTCGTTGCGAAGAGAGCACACGAGGTGGTCGTGACAGTCGTCGACCAACATGGAGAGTTGTTAAACTTAAGAAACGAAGAAATCACCCTATGCCTGCATTTGAGAAGATAGAAATAAGATTTACGGCAACCATAACCAATAAAACGAATTGCAGTGCAATACCTGCAATCAGTACATCGCAGGTCTCCAAGGAGTTAAAACATACTAGCGAGATTTTCCTCCGCAGTCTCGGCTAAAAAGTCTTTCGCCATGGAAGACTACCTAAACATCGAAAAGCCAGACTTTTTTGAAGACAGCATAACGAAGGTGGAACTTCATGAATAGAGGCCTTTGCTGATCGGACCATACAAACTACCATAGGAAGTTTAGATTGTAGTCCAACATCAAGATATCTGCTCTCTTCCTTGTCAGTCTTTCCTGCGAATTAGGGACACTCTAATAAAAGAAGATATGTCCAACCAAGTATCGACAAAAATAACGAGCAAGTAATTCACATATTTTCTCGACGGTATTGAGGTGGAACAGTCGCGAGATGTGGGCATAAACTCAACGATCAAAAATTAACTTTCGCTCACACAGAATAATCTGTCTTTAGCCAAAGTGGCAGACTGGGGAATCGAAGATTACTAAATGGTTCCTATAAACTCTGGAGGCAATTTCGAAGTAGGCTTCCTGCTCTGCATACTATTGGGATTTACCGAAGACTACAAACGAATTATCTACAATTCGAAGCAGGAGCTGGTGCTGCTTCTAGATAATATGCACGCAGACACCATAGTGGGTACGGGAGAAAACCTGGAGAAAGTGGAAATTAAACTACAGTCTTTCGAATGGATGCTGCCTCATATGCAGTTGAACACTGCAGAACGCAAAAAAAATGTTGAAAAAAGTGGAAGATTGCAACAACCTTGATTTGGCTTTCAGGTCATGGAGTCTGGAAACATACCCCAGATCGCCAGCAAGCCAGCGCATCAACTGAGTGGTGAAGTCCAGCTTTGCTTCTGAGAAACCGAGGTACATCTTCGTTGAGCTACAGACTGGAAGACAGCACAATGTGAGAGTGAGTCGTTCGCAGTTCAACACATGTCAAATATAAAATGTGGAAATATTTTATCAATAGCGATAGCTCTCCGTATGTTGATATGAACATAAACTTTGAAAATGGGCAGTACCTGTTGGCATATAAGATGTGCGCTCAATTCCAAAATGTATATTATGTACGCCTCCAATTCACGATAGAGAGCTCTGATACTTTCAAGAATTTCATTCCACTTATAGCATTCGATATGAGTAAACAGGACGAGTATATTAACTCCAATGTGATAGACTGCTCGATCGAATTCACTACACATAGAAATATTCCTGCCAACACATACAAATTCTACCTTATACTGCACGACCGGCTTGTAACGTACATTTGTTGTGACAAGACCATCAAACTATCATTGTGAGCGCACCTGAGAATATATAAATATAACTGTTCACACACTAGAACTGTTAATTCGTTTTTGAGCATCTTAAGCATCAAGATGTAATTGTAATATGCAGGGTTTCCAGAGTCAAAATGGCTTGGTGCTCAAGGACATCACAGTGTCCTATTACGACGATGGCAAAATACGCACACGCTCCTTCTGCCCCCCTTATTTGAGGAAACTGTTGGACGAGAAGAGCAAAAAAACAAACGCCTGGTCAACAAAGTACTACCACGTACTGGAGTGGGACGAAGGAAAGATTCCATAATATCATGTGGGAAACATAATGCGAGACTTGCTGATGTAGTACCCGAAGGCTCCGATTTACATAGCAGGACCTGAGCAGAAAAAATGACTGAGCGATATGTGTAAATTTGAAGTGGAAATTATCGAAGTGCAGGGCGAGTATGGATGTAATTCGCTACGCAAGCTAACGAGACTTTGCAGCGATTCGCATCGTCATGTCTGCGACAGGTCAGAACCTGACTGGGCCTGTGCACTGAAGAACGTGCAGTTTCTGCGCAAATAGTGTGCCTCGTATTTGGACCAGGGATTGACTGCCTACACCTAGACACGAAGTCTTCTCTAAATGTGAGATGATTTAGTTTTTCGAATGGTGGCACATCTGATCGACATCCGTATTATATATGTGGGAAAAATCAGCGAGCTCGTTTAGTCGATGCCTAGAGTTCTGATCGTCACCATGACTCCATTCGGTCCTACGAACACTTATGCAAGCACCAAGCCAGACTATGGTAGCATGGAGTATAGTTTCATCGCAGAAGATGGATATCTGCACACCTACCCCAAAACCTGCGATGGTAGCGGCATGCAGCACTGGCGATTCGCACATACTCCAATCGTCTATGAACCAAGAATCGTTCTATATGAGGCCGTAGACGCAGATTCACTGCACCATGGACCAAATAATCGCCTCGGTACAGACTCATGCTACCATCCATGCGCCAGTGTGTGCAGTGGATTCGCTCCACGCGGGCCACAAACAATCGGTCCACTCCCAGCAACCTGGGTCCAAGAAGGATGCTACAAGCCAGACTACCAGACGCCGCAGAGTTCATCGCCGATGCCAGGCGTTCGTGTCACTTCCTATCATGGATGATTCTACCCCCAGTTCCAGAGATGAACCTACACCCACGCGTCGACGTCCAGCCATGTGTACTCCCAAAGCTGCTGATGCCAGTTCTGCTACTGACAGACCTAATGTCGATTAGTTGGATGTTGGTACCAGCATCATAGAGCCATCGATCAAAGAGGAGTTAAGTGTACACTGCACTGATAATGTGATGGATGGTGAATCGGAGACTAATACTGCTGCTGCTTTTGCCAAAGGTCTTCGTAGCGACCCTGTGATTTGTGCGGCCCTTCGTAGAGCACTGCAGTTTACCGCCATACATAAATTGCTCAGCCATCTACAATATCCCCAAAAATCATTATTAATGATCGGCATATTAAAACAACATTTAATTTGGACTCTGTTCGAAGAATATTAATAAAAATTATTGCATTTTTGCCGATTATGTATATTTTATTATGTGTACAATACATTATGTGCTTAAAAAAATTTTATGTTCTATTTATTTTGTGAGAATCCCCTTCTCTCTTTTCTTAAAATAAAAAATATTTCATATAAAAATACTTGCATTTAAGAATAAAATATAAAAATAATATGACGAATTACATCACCTCGTCACCTTTCAGTATAGGTCGATAGCACTTTTGTTGATAGTAATATATCTCTGGTGGTTGAAATATGTTACCAGAGTGCTCTAGTGGATGTTAATAAAAATAAACGGACAGTTGTGGAATGGCGTGAGAGGAGTCGAGCGAATGCGAGTAATTGCCGTTTAAATAACCAATAAAAAAAATGACGAGGGTCGGTCGTGGTGGAATCTTTGGAAATGTACGTTTTTTTTTTTCAAAATTATTTTTAGGGATTTTATGTAAATTATGAATATATATTTTTAATAAATTTTTGGAATTTTTAATAAACTTTTTAAAGTTTTTTTTTTTTTTTTTTTGGATTTTTTAAATTTTATTTTCAAGGTCACTGGTGTCAAGGATAAAGGTTAAGGTCACAGACATCTAACATGGCTGACGAGATGGACACTGGTAGACCTGGTGAGGACCGGTAATGTTGGGAGCTTAGTCGATCGACCTGTCATCGAATCACAGACATCCTTCATGTAAATCGTTACATTTTTTTTTATTTTTTATTTTTTTTTTTTATTATTAATTTTTTGGGGGTTTTATAATTTTTGTGAATTTTATTTTATTTTATTATTTGAAGGTTATTAAAGGTCATGGGCATGGGGTAAGTTCAAGGTCAAAGGTCATATTCAATATGGCTGTTTGGCGATGTTACAATATGGTGGCCGGCGCCTGGCTCCTATCCCTTAGACATAGACTTCTCTATTTTATTCTACGGCTATTAATTTTTAAAATATGTGCCAAACACTTTCCACTTTGTAGATACTACACCTGTAGTCATTTCTTCATCTAAAGAAAAAACATTCAACAATTTTTGTGTGACCGCAAATAAACAACCTTATTCTTCCTGGGAAACACAAGTAATGGAAATCACTCACTTGCAGATAATTTACATTGGAAAAACTTGCCATGTGTTAGCTCAAAACATCTATGTCATTACAAAAAGAAACGATAGTGTATTCTTTTTGCTTGTCGAGTATCGCAAAATTTTTCAATTTTTTTATTCGTAGATATTTTAAGTTTATGTAACATAACTTTCGCTAAGTAGATATTAAAAGAAATGAACAAAATACCTATAAGACTCCCTTGTTTAATTTTTTGTAAATTTCGCGTGTAACTTTATAGAAAAATGGAATACATATTCGTATTTGCAGGAAATAAACATAGGCTCATCAAAGTTTAATAACGATATTTTTTTCCTTTGCAACAAAAAAGTCCCAGAAAAACATATTTTCCAAATACATGCGTAAACGTTAGTTTTCATTACTAGGGTTAGAATACTACATGCTTTCCTTGCGAAATTAAAATACTTATACATGCAGCCACTCCACGCCCTCTCGCTTGCCCTTCACCAGGGGCCTTGCGAAGCGCAGTGCTCCAAGGGCATCACCGATAACCAGAGAAGCGAGCGCGAAGTTACAAACGAGTCACCGCATAACATTGACGCTTGCGCGATAGGCTATCGGGACACGTGCCACTCCCTCGTCCTTGGAAGACTGAATGTCTTGGGATAATTACTGCGCGAATTTTCTGGTAATCACCTCGCCTCCCCCTCGCCGCGACTCGGGGTGCGAAGAACCTTCTGGGCTAGTGTAGCCCATTTGTATCAGCCGCAACGTGCCTCTGTGAGAGTTTTTGGAGTCGTGTGGCCGTTGGCGCCAGGTGTGTAGTGCCATCGGAGCGATGAACAACGGCAGTGACTAGCGAGTGTAGTCTGCGGCGAGCATCGGGATTAGAGAGACTGGCCGGACGGACTGTGGGGGAGTCGGACTGGATTCGGTAGTGGCATACATTTGGAATGATTTTAATGTATAGCAATGGTCATTTGGATCTTAAATGTGCAAATAAAAAGTTATGATCCAGTGACTGTAGCTAGTATAAAGCCAGCGGTAAGTTTTTCAATTAGAAATTACATTAGCATTAAATAGTGCGCTTACTGATTGCATATTAAGTGAAATAGTAGAGATACGTAGTTTAATATTGTAAAAAAGAGTTGTGTGTATTTTTGTAACATTATAAATAAATCAAGAAACTAAGAGTAACTAATTTATTTATATTAAGATCTCCATTCCTCACGAATTCAGATACGACCCATGGCGACTTGTAACAATATCTTTATTAGGAAATATCCTTTCTACACTTGTTTAAGCTCAATGAAAATGTAAATTTTCACGCGTTATTTTCCTTTTACTTTATTGACTTGTGATTATATTTAGCGTGAATTTTCAGGCGCAATTAAATTTATTTGGGTTCTTAATTTCTCTCATGAAGATCAAATAGCCACTAAACATGCAGGAAAAACTCTTTAAATACATTTAAGTAGGGATTATTATGAAGTACACTTGAATAAAATGAACGCTGACACGTGATACCTTAAGCGAAATGAAATCGAAAACAGATTACGACATATGACCTATAGTAATTGGTAATGGATGTACACGTTTTATAAAACCGAATCATTCAGATGAGTTTATTTTAAATTAATTACAAAAATTTTGTAATGAAACAACAGATTCCTGAGTTTAATTGTGATTTCCTGAATAAACAAATCACACTTTTGAAAATAAGGGAGGTTATATTATACCTCTTTTCTGAGAACACATTTATTTCCCCCGAGATTGCATAGTGGGCATGCAAACAACCGCACTGTTTTAATCACTCAACGTATTACCCCGAGTGCACTCGTACACGTACCACATATTGCAGACTAAGGAATTTTATGGTCTGTGCACGGGCGGAAGCTAAAACCAATACAGACAGCGCTTTTTACTGGGTGATACTATTGGCTACTGTTGGCACACATACAGTTTCTAATTGGTTACTGCTTGTGCCTTGGTCTATCAGAAACTATTGTGCAAGGTTATATTGCGTAAGTTGTTATAAGGGATTCGGAAGCACTTGATACACAAAAAATATCCTCTTTTACTACACCTGAAAAGAAAAATTAATTTGAAAGTTGAGAGGTTAAACTATGCTGTGGTTTCCTTTAGAGGCTGTCGCCAGGAGCTGCAATAAGGAAATATTTTACACAATATTAATCATATCCAACATTAAGAAATCCGATATGAGTATAAGATTCAAAATTATTCTAAGATGACAACAAAACGCTCCCTATTTTCTAAATGAATGCGAAAATATTAAACCTATAGAATTTCACTTATTTCAGATCTCAATTCGAGTTAAAGGTAAGTTATCAGGGAATCTGTTGTTTCATCTCGAATAGGTTTTCATAGTTTGAAATAAAATCATTTGAGACATCTATAACTAGGGGTATATACGTCCCTTTACAATAGATTCAGGTTATATACCGTATTGTATTTTCTAGGTTTTTCTTGCAAGTAGTAATTAATCATTTGCGAGTAATTTCACGCAGAGTTCAGAATAACACTGATTGTCTATATGTGTGTGTCTGCGTATGCATTCTCTCCACGACAGAGGTGTTCCGAGGTTTTGTAAGCCTGCGTAGTATCTTCGAGCATGGTGGCACGAAAGTGCTGTTTTGGCCCTTTGTCCCATATCACGCTACTAGCAGTCCTGCCCGCAGGATAACAGCAGCTGGAAAAGGAAACTTGGCCTTATCGCGTAGCGTCCCTAGTTTCTTGCCTACTTTCTTTATCTCATTTCCTTATTCCGTTCCCGTAGGGGCCTGCTGAAAGCGTCGAAAGCAACGTGTTTACGAAGCCACTATATTAGTATACGTCCCTCTGCATGCCAGCTTGTATATACATAAACGTGCACACACAGATTTTCATACTTCGCTAAAAATAAAGGCAGTAAAGGCCAACAAAAAGCATAAGATAACTGATACCGAACTGAACACGTTCAATGAAGGCAGCTTGCGGTCCACGGGGTCTGTGTTTTGGAATTATACCTCCAGCATAATTTGATTCGACATGTCAAGTTATCTCTTGAATATGTAGTATATAGAGACTGGACAATGGCAGTGATGCAAGTTTTTATCACACACTGAAAGATGAAGAATGGAACCAGACAAAATTGACACTGCTATAATATCAGTCTTCAGTAACACGACAAATGTATGTATGACGCGTACAGCAAAGACACAGAACGAGTAATTTGCAAGCTGTTGTAAGACATTCATATATAAGTTATATAATTTTCACAGCTATCTATTAAGAGACAAATGTCAAATTAAGCACTCTTACTAATTAAACGACAAAAATCCTGTCATTTATAGTAGAATGGACTGTTATAAATTCTGACTTACGCATTTATTTATTATTTTCTTGATTTATGTTCGGAATATTCGGATAATTTTATATATTGCGAAGAAGAGTTCGTTTCGGGAATTGTAATCAGATAGTGATATATTTTCGCCAATTTACTTTTATATTGGCTATGTTCTAAACATTCTTGTACGGTACCAGACAATCAGATACTTAGTTTTCTGAAATAAATTGCCTTTTCGAATATATTACGTTTTGTCGATAAATTTATATCCAACTTTTATTCTCCCATGAATAATAGGAATAATGGTAGTCAATACGAAATGACGGAAGGCAATATCTTCTTTTATATTCAGTTACACAAACGAAAGGTGAGTGTGGCGTTTGAAAAATATTGTAAAATTTATTCAATAAAATTCAATAACAAAAATCATTTAATTAATTATTAGTGGACAGTTTGAAACGAATAATATAACATTCCAGATCAGCATGGTGAAAATTTACTCTCTGTAAACGAAAATACAAGTAAAAGTTTAAGTTTTAATTACATTTTTACCGGCTTTAACGAGTTTCACATGTTTGTGACGTTCAAAGAGAAAAAGCAATTACAAATATTGCAAAGATATTAAACAACTGAAATTCCTGCAGGTGATAGAATTTTAAAAGCTATGAACAGGGAGAGAGTTGAAACAGATCAGTTTTAAGTTATGATCGATTTGCGACCGCAGTTGCTCGAACGAGAGCAGCATTAACAATATTTCAATAAACATGCCATCTTGAATTCGTGGGATTTATAATTTTTGATTACACTCACGAAATTAGCCCAGCTTCTGAAAAAGCATTAAAACTTTCTTAAATCGCATTCGTTTTATATTTTAAGGCGTAGAAGTAGCAGCTCTTGGTACAGTGGCGAACATGCTGCTATAGTATCCATAAAAATAGCGAATTTTTTTTAGAGTTGGGAGAAATTTGCAGTATCTTTTGAGAACGAGAATGATTAAAAAACCACACGCACATTTACTTTTGAAATAGGAGCGCAGTTCATTCAATAAGCCCTAAACGACTCTTGGAGTGAATAACACGCCTGCAAGAAAACAACTGCTGAGCCTCGAGCTATCTGATTTGGAGTACACCCAGAGGCAGCGGCCAACAAGTGATAAGCTGAAGGTTGAATGTACAGAGGACTGAAGAGAGTGTATCCTGTAAGTCACCGTAACCTTAACATTTTATTATCCATACTGATTAAATGCCACGTCAGATCTCTAAATTCTGCATACATTAATTTCGCTAGCTGCTCCTGTTACTGAGTTTCCGGTACACAGGTAAATGGATATCTTCAGTATGAAACAGGCGAAGGGTCGATTGTGTTATTTTTACATGGCAGGGGTCGATTGTGTTCTTTCTACATGGCAGTGGTCGATTGTGTTCTTTTTAAATGGCAGTGGTCGATTGTGTTCTTTTTACATGGCAGTATCTTTAACATATATGAAAGTTGCTGTATTACGCCATGTTCACTGCGGGTGCCTATTTTTTGCGGCTATTTTACTTGGGAACATTCGGTGCTTTGGGAAGAGGAGAAGTTGTGCTCAGTTGTGAAGTCACCCCTCCCTATATCATGTTTACAAACAAATAAGGCGTAGCTTCTACAAAAATAAATATCTCAAAGGTATCGTTTCCAATTTCTGTATCTAGTAGAATTCTTTTTGTACTATATAAATATAATGTACTTTTGCAGTTATTTAATATCGAATGATTTTTTTAACGTTGTCTGTGCCGGTTTTCCTTCTCCCTTGTGCATAGGAGATAACCATGGCTTCAACTGCAGGACATATTTGATCAGTACCAGAAAATCCATGATGCACGCACATTTTGTGTAGGTAGTTTATTTCCCGCATGCCTAAGCTTAGACCTGAGACCAAGTTAAGTCCCTCTCGGGGCCAGTGTAAGGTGACTTGGCAGCCTAGGTGAAACACCTACAGTCGCCGCCTTTCCCATTTCGAATTACTCCCCGTTAACAACCATTTATACCGATTTCCTAGAACATTATCGCTCTTTTTTGCAACTAATAAAAATAATTAGCGAGTCAACGAACACTGGAACACCGCGATTTTAGTTGATCGATACTACACTATCATAATAATTAGCGACAGGAGGTAACACTGTTTGATCGGTTAAATACGGCCCACGGTATAATGTAATAAATAAGTTTTTATTACTCAAAAGAATTAGTTATGTTATAATAAAAAAAATTTAACTATCTGATCAGTTATAATAGCATCTCTATAGGACCGAGACTGTAGAAGCATTTCCATACATAGAGTTTGCTTTGCACTTCATTACCGCAGTTTCGAGTAATTATTGTAAGATAGCACTTTCGCAACTTATACAAAATTTGGTATGATAAAGACAAGAAACACCGTACTTTTGATAGTTTGAAAGAAAATTGTAACTAAAAGAAAAAATATATAAAGTGTTTAAAAAAAAACGTCATTAAACACATTTGCCTCCAAGAATTTCTTTAGAAAAAAACACTTGAAAAATTCTTGCAGCTTCTCACTTCTGAAGTACGGTTTTTTTTTAAAGATAAATTAGAATTATCTTGTCATAAATGGTTACGGAATAATTGATGTTTCCTATGCCCTACANAACACCGTACTTTTGATAGTTTGAAAGAAAATTGTAACTAAAAGAAAAAATATATAAAGTGTTTAAAAAAAAACGTTATTAAACACATTTGCCTCCAAGAATTTCTTTAGAAAAAAACACTTGAAAAATTCTTGCAGGTTCTCACTTCTGAAGTACGGTTTTTTTTTTAAAGATAAATTAGAATTATCTTGTCATAAATGGTTACGGAATAATTGATGTTTCCTATGCCCTACANTTTTTTTTTTAAAGATAAATTAGAATTATCTTGTCATAAATGGTTACGGAATAATTGATGTTTCCTATGCCCTACATTTGCAGATGCGCAATTTGTCTAAGAAAACGTGATTACAAATGCAAAAAACTTTAATTCCTTTACATTTTTTGTGGCGATTTTCCACTTGGACCCTTAAAAAAGTGCTTCGTATTTCGATTGACATACTGAGTGTATTTTGAGAGTTACATTGAAAAATTAATACAATTATACGGAATTCCTGAAGGCATTTCGCATAATCACAATAACACATTAAATAAGAGACTGACATCGAAGTTGAGATATGTTTCAAAAATAAATTGAAATTTATATTTTAAATGTTTGGAAGATTCATAATTTAAACTGTCGCGTATTTAGGCAACGGATTGCATTAGCTTATTGTAAGAAATACTCTTAAAGAAATCAAACAATATAACTTTATCCATTAAAATTTTAGGGCAATTATTTTCACAATTTCCTCAAAAAAATCATTGTTGGTTAAAATAAGTAAAGAATCTTTCTAATAGTATCACATAGTAAATAATTTTGTAGGAAGTTTAAAGAAATTAAAATCTTAGCAGTGAACTAAAAAATGTGATTTTCTGAATAAACTCGTTTACGAAGAAATTTCGAAATTATTTCTACGAAAATTTTCAGGTAAAGTTTTATTTCCTTCACCTTGTATTCTCTCACAGTTTTTTTTCTTTCTCGTAGCAATTGTGTGTATACAGGCCGCCTACGAATTCTTTTGGACATTAATTGCAAAAACACATAGACAACGCAAACACATTATTTTATATTGCTTAGCAGTCGTTCATTGACAATTTGCACAGATGGAGACGAGAAGAGCAAAAACAATATTTTTTGTGTAATGTAAGTCGTAGGTTGACCATTTGCTTTTTCCAACCTTGTTAAGTATGATTGCCTCTGTAACGAAAAAAAAATCATTCATAGAAAGAAGTATTCGGTGACAATTGTAGGTTCGACTATACTACGCCATATTTCCATTCTGCATCTCCCATTAATCATTCCACACACGTAACAGATATTATTTATTTCTTACTCCCTCTCGCTTGATGATACGAACGTGATCATGGCGGAGAAGTTGTGGCAAGAAGAAAGGACGCTGTAAACTAAGTCTTCAGAGAAATACTGCCACGCTCCCAAGCTGTCATTATTACAGCCAAAGATGTATCTTTGAGGCGCCGGAATTTAAGTATGAGGGCTCGGCGAATGAGGGTCATTATTATGACAATTTACAACTTCTGTACTTTTTATCTTTTCTGGGGCTTTCCTTGTTACTGTCCATGCCGCTCTTATATTTTGTGAAGTAATGTGACAGTCAACGCAATCATTTCCCCCTCCCCCCTCTCGTCATTTGATTTCTGCTGCCCGAGGCGCCTACATCTTCATCATGGCCTGTGAAACAGTACCTTGATTGAAATCTGCAAATTCATTGCGAATTACAGCTGTTCTATGATCGTATAATTTTAACTTATTTGCTTAACAGAACTTGAAAATACTTCTGGACTACTGACGCAAAATCCAAGCAATTAATTTTTTCGTTATAGGCTACGCGCCTTCACTTTAGTTGAGTTCAGCGATTTAGGCCGATGAGAGTGAAATGATGTGAGAATGGAGCAGCGCCGAAATTCCAGGGATGGTAAGGGGGGGAGGGGAGACGGCAGATCCTCGAGAAAACCCACTGGCCAGTGGCATCGTCCGGCACGATTCCCACTTTTCGAAAGTCCGGAGTGGCCCGGCAGGAGATTTAACCTGGTTCGTCTTGGTGGGAGGCGAGCAGTTTAACCGCTCAGCCACCGTGGCTCCGTACTCGCCTCCAGAAGCAGCCAAATGTTTCTCAGTTTCATAGAAAAACTTATATTGATAAGTGCTTATTTTTCGCTGTATCTGCTTACTAGTAACAGTAGTATCTGTTTCGTAGATTTGATGTTTAAATTGTATTTACAAAATTGCCTGAAAACATTTTAAAAACGATTTTAGAAGAAAATAATTTTGCCATAATTTTTATAGACCAAGTGCATTATTTTACCATTAAATTATGAGGTTTTAGCTTGAATCCACAAAGTTACCGATTGCAGGGCACAAATAATCCACATTAAGTCCAGTGCCTTGCTCTTAGAGGCGATGATGCACTTGATTGGCGTAGCAGTGTCGCCCTTAGCTTTCTCATGCTTTTGTTCTACCGAACCCGCGACGTAATTCCGGGAAGGAGGTGGCCCTCACGTATCGCTTCGTAGCCATTTTCAAGCTTTCTTTCAAGAAACCATCTGAGCAATAATTATAGTCTACTTCAATTTCTAACAGTGCACTTTGTTCAGTTTTACCGTTGGAGGGTGACTATGTCCGTCAAACTCAAGTCCAGTCTTTCTATCTGAAGTATTAGCCGTTCCGCGACTAACTGATCTATTTAGAAACTAACAGTTTTATGAAGTCCCTAAGCTGCACTGAGTGCCATGTTCACAAGAAAACTGGCAGGGATGTAAGAAAAATTAATCTCTGTTACGTGTTAAGACCGTAGAGGGATTACGTGTAAGAGTGAGCACATGAACTGCGCAGAAACACTCTCTGTNATTACGTGTAAGAGTGAGCACATGAACTGCGCAGAAACACTCTCTGTGTTCCAAAATTGAAGTGCTCTTCTCGCAATAGCTCCATCAAGAACAACGTGGGTAGTATTTGAGTTTAGAACACTAGTAATGTAAGTATGTGCTTTGAGATATTTGTAAACTTGTAATCTAGGTTTAATGCACTTCGTGGATGGAGTTCACTGTTAACTCCGACAGTAAGATGTCTGCCTGGACACCATAGGTGACTTAGTTTGAGAAATATTTTATACGCTGTTCGTAGTATCTTCACACATTTAAACCAAAACTTTGAAAAATAATTTCATGTATAACGTGGTAAATTGTTTCTTAAATACGTCATGTATCACAAGCGTTTTATACTTCAGTTAAAATGAAAGTTCGTTATGTTCGGCTAAATTGAAGTTTTACTTATTTAGTTTANCACAAGCGTTTTATACTTCAGTTAAAATGAAAGTTCGTTATGTTCGGCTAAATTGAAGTTTTACTTATTTAGTTTATAGATTATCATATTTCGTTTATAATTAATGCAGATATAAACACAGAGAAAATATGTGTTTTGGTAATGCCTAGTAAGAAATATTTCTCAAGGAAAATACGACTTTACTAAGTGCTCACAAATGCGGCACGCTGTTCCTTTGGTCTAATTTTCTAGTCTTAATTAAGCTTAATTTAAATGAGGCAGAAGAATAGACTAAAATTAAAACTTAAATAGGGCTTCAGAAAAGTTGGAAGTAACCATGAATGGACTGAAAGCAGTCTGCTTAATTAAATACTATTATTTCCGTTTGCTTGATTTAATTCGTTGCATGGAGATCTCGCTCGTCCCTGCTGTAATGTTTACATCACACGGTAAAAATTACTTAAGTGAATGTAAATTTAAACGTTGCCTTTAAATCTGGCATGTTAACTGCGTTTCACAGTTTTAATGCACATTTTTTTCAAAGATAGTACGAAACGTGTACACAATCTGTTTCATGTGAACATACATCACGCTCCGGACTATTGCGGGAATATATCTCTCGAAACACTTTGCGTATTGTGAACATCATTTTAAACATCTTTATCATAGTCAAAGAACATTATTTTCAGACTTCGGGAATTGCTGTGAATTCACAAACACGGACCTGCACGGAATTTTGTTTGAACTTTGTACCCAGTGGCGTAACTACAAACCAAATACTCGGGTGCAAACATTGTCATCAGGCCACCTCTCTTCCAAGGTCAAGTAAACTGTTTACTATTAAAAAATGTACGCTTCTGGAAATATGAAGCTGTAATATACATCCTTGCTAATATTATAAATGCTTAAGTGTGTTTGTTTGTTTTTCATTTCACGTCGCAGCGGAGCAACGGATCAATCTTAATTTTTTGTACAGAGATAGTTGGAGGGCCGGGAAGTGACATAGGCTACTTTTTATCCCAAGAATATATCTCATTCCCTCAAGGAAATTCTTATTGGAAAACGAAAAAGTACGCAAACGGAATAACAATGCAACCGAGCAACCGGGCAACAGATCGACGTAATTTCTTGCACAGAAAAAGTTAGAGGGCTGATATTGGCTACTTTTTATCACGAGAAAATATCTCAAAAATTTACAAACGATAATAGTGAATCAAGTCGGATAAAAGTTTTCCGCTATCGCGCTCTCTTGCAATACGCTGTCTAAACCGTTTAAGATGGAACAATATCACATAGTAGACAATTGTGAAGAATAAAAAGACGTAAAAAACTCCGCGGTAGCATATATCCNTAGTAGACAATTGTGAAGAATAAAAAGACGTAAAAAACTCCGCGGTAGCATATATCCATATATAAAAGAGAAACACTAATAATTGATTTTACCATTTTAGTTACCGAGACGTTGAGTTTTATAATATGTATAGAGTATACAAGTTTAACACTAAGTAAAATTCAACTTTATTTTAAAAAATCCTAAATAATAGTTCTGTAGCCCACGCGAGTGGAGCCGCGCGCGCAGCTAGTAGAGAATATTAGAGCAACCAGCTCAGTAGTAAAATAAAAACACGAGTAACAAATATTAAACTACATGCCTATTTAAAATGTGTTCTTCCCCNAACCAGCTCAGTAGTAAAATAAAAACACGAGTAACAAATATTAAACTACATGCCTATTTAAAATGTGTTCTTCCCCGACTTTAAGTAAGCAAATAAACCTTCAGTTGAAGCTAGGGCCTCGTTTGGCTAAAGGCCCAATCGCAGATGCAGATCCAAAGAGCCACTGCTTATGGTTTCTCATTCGAAATTCCGGGAGCGAACCGAACCCGGTTTGCCTTGGTGGGAAGCGAGTACGCTTACCGCTATACCACCGCAACCTTTTCAAAATCGTAATGATCATGTGGCATAATTTATTTTTCCATTGCATTCCTTGTTTTTAACTAAAACAAAGTACATTATAATGTTTTAAAAATGTAAAATACCTAAAACTCTTTAAAAAAAAAAACCGTAGTATTTTAATTTTATAAAGTTATGTTGTTTACTTGGTACGACGAATACTGTGCACACCAGTTCAGTGCTTCGTGATTAGTGGTGATTCACGAAAAATCTCTTATTAGACCGACAACATAATGATATTTAGGACATAAAACTAAATTCCTAATTCGCACCGGCATTCAGAAAACACTCCAGTCAGTTTTCAAGTGAATAAAAAAATACGGGCAAGGTTGTTTTTTGTGAAGTTGATTTTATAAATGCTGAACTGACATTTCAGTGACTACTGTTAACCAGTTTGCATTGAAATCTGATTGGGCCTTATCACTCTTCAAATCGAAGAAGGCTTTCTTATTTTAGGCATCCGAAACATAACCAAATAAGGTCTGGACAATCGTCTGTCACCTTCGACCAATCATGAAACGGATATAAAGCGATAAAGCCACATTTACATTCAGCCTGAATGACTGGAGGCCAGAAATTTATATTTTTTTATTTCGATTTAAGTCGAATGGGTCCCCATAACTCGCATCAGCATGAATGCCGTCTCAGTATNAATTTATATTTTTTTATTTCGATTTAAGTCGAATGGGTCCCCATAACTCGCATCAGCATGAATGCCGTCTCAGTATCATAAGTCACCTTACGTGTGTTAGCTAATATGTACGTAAAGAAGATGTCCGTGCTTCTCAAAGCAAAGCTTCATACAACCGATAAAACAATCAATACATATTATACATAAAAGGAAGTCCCTGGCGCTCGTCTGTCTGTCTTTATTACTTCGCTAATCTCGAAAACCACTGAACGGGTTTGGATGCGATTTTTGCTATTATTAACTACATTTATCAAGGAAGGTTTCTGTGTATTAAAAATTGCACCAGCGCTTATAGGAGCTGAGCATTAACGGTATTAGTGAATCAAGTCGGGAAAAAAGATTGCCGCCAGCGCGCTCTCATGGAATACACTGCCTATTCATTTAGAGATATAACAAAATCACGTACGAAATAATTTTTTCAAATTAAATGATCTAAAAAAAGTCAGCGGTGCCATATATCTATATTTAATAGATACGTAGTAATAACCGTATTTACAATTTAAATTACGCAGTAAAAACAAACGTAAAATTCACCGTATTTTCTAACCATAAAGAACTTAACCTTTACCAAAATTTAATGTAGATAATAAATGTCCTTCACAGCATACAATTTGGACCAACGTAACAAAACTAGCACTCAAATCAAACATGAGAGTTCTAATGTCTTCAGAAGATATTAGCATGTTTGCTGACATGCTACTGAAAGTCGGAAATGGAACGGTTCCAATGGATTGTGGAAACATTTCTCTCAATAGTGATATATGTGTTTTAGTCACCGACCACCAACAACTGATAGNGTTCCAATGGATTGTGGAAACATTTCTCTCAATAGTGATATATGTGTTTTAGTCACCGACCACCAACAACTGATAGATAACGTTTTTTAATTCATTGAATCCTTCTAGCATGCCACCACTCAAACTGATTTTAAAAGTTGGAGCTCCCCTAAGTTTATTCCGAAATATAAATTCACCGAAATTATGCAACGGGACTAGATTACAAATAAATAGTTTAAAAAGNCCCTAAGTTTATTCCGAAATATAAATCCACCGAAATTATGCAACGGGACTAGATTACAAATAAATAGTTTAAAAAGCTATCTCATTGAAGGTACTATTCTAACTGGCTGCGGTACTGGAGAAACTGTTTTAATACCTAGAATAGCAATGATTCCCTCGGATTTGCCTTTTAATTTTAATTTGAGTGGAGTATGTTTTTCACACTGGCAAATATACGTAGCCCTTTAGCGTGTCATGTCAAACAGAAATCTTTTTGCGGTGGCGGTTGGAGGCAAAACGTTTAATGTTGTATACGAAGAAATTTTGTAAACCAGTATCATATAATAGTGTTGTATTAGAGATGTATGAATGTGGATAAAGCGAAAGAGGTAGGCATGTCAGGATCGTGTAAATGGAGGTCCATAATCTCTGCCTACCCCTCTGGGAGACAGGCGTGACGTGTATGTATGTATGTATGTTATATATGATAGTAGTTTACTAATTTACTATAAGATAATATTATATTTGTATTTTCCCAATTTATTTATTAGTGCATCGCTGTAAAAACTTAATTGTACCCAGGCGAAGCCGGGCCGGGCCGCTAGTTATTTTTTACAGGCTTCTGTAATTTACGTTTATAATTTGTTCAAAGCTGGTTAAGTAGTTTCGAAAAGAATCGCTGTAAATGGACTCATGCACGTAAATACACATATTTTTACGTGAACAATGATAACNAATTTATATTTTTTTATTTCGATTTAAGTCGAATGGGTCCCCATAACTCGCATCAGCATGAATGCCGTCTCAGTATTATAAGTCACCTTACGTGTGTTAGCTAATATGTACGTAAATAAGATGTCCGTGCTTCTCAAAGCAAAGCTTCATACAACCGATAAAACAATCAATACATATTATACATAAAAGGAAGTCCCTGGCGCTCGTCTGTCTGTCTTTATTACTTCGCTAATCTCGAAAACCACTGAACGGGTTTGGATGCGATTTTTGCTATTATTAACTACATTTATCAAGGAAGGTTTCTGTGTATTAAAAATTGCACCAGCGCTTATAGGAGCTGAGCATTAACGGTATTAGTGAATCAAGTCGGGAAAAATGATTGCCGCCAGCGCGCTCTCATGGAATACACTGCCTATTCATTTAGAGATATAACAAAATCACGTACGAAATAATTTTTTCAAATTAAATGATCTAAAAAAAGTCAGCGGTGCCATATATCTATATTTAATAGATTCGTAGTAATAACCGTATTTACAATTTAAATTACGCAGTAAAAACAAACGTAAAATTCACCGTATTTTCTAACCATAAAGAACTTAACCTTTACCAAAATAAATTAATTCATAATTAAAATTGTTTAATGTAGATAATGAATGTCCTTCACAGCATACAATTTGGACCATCGTAACAAAACTAGCACTCAAATCAAACATGAGAGTTCTAATGTCTTCAGAAGATATTAGCATGTTTGCTGACATGCTACTGAAAGTCGGAAATGGAACGCTTCCAATGGATTGTGGAAACATTTCTCTCAATAGTGATATATGTGTTTTAGTCACCGACCACCAACAACTGATAGATAACGTTTTTTAATTCATTGAATCCTTCTAGCATGCCACCACTCAAACTGATTTTAAAAGTTGGAGCTCCCCTAAGTTTATTCCGAAATATAAATCCACCGAAATTATGCAACGGGACTAGATTACAAATAAATAGTTTAAAAAGTTATCTCATTTAAGGTACTATTCTAACTGGCTGCGGTACTGGAGAAACTGTTTTAATACCTAGAATAGCAATGATTCCCTCGGATTTGCCTTTTAATTTTAATTTGAGTGGAGTATGTTTTTCACACTGGCAAATATACGTAGCCCTTTAGCGTGTCATGTCAAACAGAAATCTTTTTGCGGTGGCGGTTGGAGGCAAAACGTTTAATGTTGTATACGAAGAAATTTTGTAAACCAGTATCATATAATAGTGTTGTATTAGAGATGTATGAATGTGGATAAAGCGAAAGAGGTAGGCATGTCAGGATCGTGTAAATGGAGGTCCATAATCNGTTATCTCATTTAAGGTACTATTCTAACTGGCTGCGGTACTGGAGAAACTGTTTTAATACCTAGAATAGCAATGATTCCCTCGGATTTGCCTTTTAATTTTAATTTAAGTGGAGCATGTTTTTCACACTGACAAATATACGTAGCCCTTTAGCGTGTCATGTCAAACAGAAATCTTTTTGCGGTGGCGGTTGGAGGCAAAACGTTTAATGTTGTATACGAAGAAATTTTGTAAACCAGTATCATATAATAGTGTTGTATTAGAGATGTATGAATGTGGATAAAGCGAAAGAGGTAGGCATGTCAGGATCGTGTAAATGGAGGTCCATAATCTCTGCCTACCCCTCTGGGAGACAGGCGTGACGTGTATGTATGTATGTATGTTATATATGATAGTAGTTTACTAATTTACTATAAGATAATATTATATTTGTATTTTCCCAATTTATTTATTAGTGCATCGCTGTAAAAACTTAATTGTACCCAGGCGAAGCCGGGCCGGGCCGCTAGTTATTTTTTACAGGCTTCTGTAATTTACGTTTATAATTTGTTCAAAGCTGGTTAAGTAGTTTCGAAAAGAATCGCTGTAAATGGACTCATGCACGTAAATACACATATTTTTACGTGAACAATGATAACTTTATTCATAACAGTGTTTTTTAAGCGAATTGAGAAAAAATTGCTGTAATCCAGTGCCTTATTAAAAGTCAAATACTTTAATTATTTCCAAGTAAAATAGGTTTCCTTTTATTTTANAAGTAGTTTCGAAAAGAATCGCTGTAAATGGACTCATGCACGTAAATACACATATTTTTACGTGAACAATGATAACATTATTCATAACAGTGTTTTTTAAGCGAATTGAGAAAAATAATGCTGTAATCCAGTGCCTTATTAAAAGTCAAATACTTTAATTATTTCCAAGTAAAATAGGTTTCCTTTTATTTTATTTACGTTTCAGTAAGAATAAGCGTAGATTTTCGTGGTTGATTCAGAGTTTTTGAAACCCCTGCTTAGGATCTACTTCTCTGTTTTGTATCCTTCCGCCACTTGCAAAATTGACATGCCATGTGCTAGATTACTTTATTCATGTGTTGATCAAGTGAAATGTCGAATTTGTAAGGAACATAATTGAGGGACTGAGAACAAAAACCAGGTAAGTGACACATTTGTAACAACTGAGTTAAGAGCGTGTCATACAAGTAGAGTATGTCAAATGTTTAAGTAAACATTAAGTATGTGCTACAAAGCCCATGTGGCTCTATTTATAAAGGAATCGCATTTACTGTTTGAAAAAGTAATTTCCTTTAGGACAAAAATTAGACAAGTGCATTGTGTCACTTACCTGGTTTTTGTTCTATACCCCTCAATTATTTTACTGTGTAGACTACGACACTGAGAAACTATTACAAATTAATAACATAGATCAGAAATTTGCTGAGTTGTTGGTAGGGCAATAAGCTTGAAGTGACGGGGACATTTTTAAAAATTAGTTGTCACTCCTGGCTTGGGAGTCTGCGCTGGAAGAACGTGGATTTAAAAACACGACCGCGAATATCGGCCCACCCCGGTGTGCAGATAGGATGTAGAATTGACCGAGTGCAGTTTTCGAAATGTGCCGGCGTCCACGAGCAGCGACGGAGGACGCTCGGCGGACGCGGAGCGATTTTGCGACGGGTCTTTACCTCGTCAAATATTTAAAATGTCAACATTCCACCCACTGCCAACACCAGGGCGAGCGGGTTGCCGACGCCGCAATAGCAACGGCGCACTTGGGGCGTGGCGAACTGACACGTCAAGCGACGTGCTGTGGAGCTCAATACTGCCCGAGTTCAGACGTCAACAAAGAAAGATTGAAGAAGCGAATGGGGCCGACAGCATTGACGGGGTGGTGTGGCAAGTGTAACGGCGCCCGCCCAAGCCATTTCATTGTATATCGTTACCACATTTCTGGTAACGTATACCTCTTACTCTTACCTCTTTCGTAGGCTGAAAGGCCGTTTTATATTCGATTCTCTTGTATTTCTCCGTAAATATTTTTTTTAACTTTCGGTATTTACAACTCAGTTCCACTAGGGCGCAGGCCATTTCACAAGAGTTGTTTTGAAATCCTTCACCTAGAACTGCTATCAACGTCGCACCTGTAATCATAAAAATTACAAATTAATATTTACTCTTTTTAATATTGGTTCAGAAATACCGAGTAAGACATTCCTTAGCAACTTCAAACATCCTATTGAAAAGTGCTGCAAGCCATAGTAACTATCTTTATTATGATGATAAATTGTATAAATAAATTAGACATTTATTCGAATAAATGTGTAAAACAGTGGGTATTTATGCACTTTAGGGAGTTCATGGCGTGGTTTACTGAAGCACAAAACATCGACAGAGACGAAGAAGCCGCTATCGATTATAAAAAAAAAACACGCAAACATAATTTACTACTAACAGAATTCAAATTGGTTGCTAATGATGTACATTGCAGAGACTAAGAAATTTCAATGTCATATGTTCACAATATTCTATTTAACAGTCTATCAAAAGTCAACGACTACAATGAAAAAAATTACTGTAATTTTTACGAGCACATTATTTTTTTAATTTGTAACAGAAATTGTGGTGAGCGAAATATTTGTGACACTGGAACAGTTATTAAAAAGGTGGTGGATGCCTTTTGTAAGACTCGGTGAAATATGTATCTGACCCAGGAGAAATATGACGTGTGTTTGAAAAGAAAGAGAGAGAAATTTTCTTTTAGTATAGGCTATTCATGGTAAAGTGAACACCTTTTGAAGCCCTCTTATTTGGAATAATAGTCAGTAAATATATTTTATTGTAGCCTTAGACGTAAATTTTCAAGTCACGGGTAATATATAAACTGTGTTTATTACTAACATGGCAATGTTTATTTTTAAAAAAGTCGTGGGTGGATAAAAAATGGCTGATAGGTAAAAAGCAACTGGAGCCACAAAAGTGCTCACTTTACCGTGAACAGCCTATCTCTACGAAGGTGATGTCCGCACAAGGAAACCAAGACTTTTGTTGTTCACTGCAGAGCTGAAGCATAAATTTTCTGTCTGTAATAGATTCCTTTGTCGTAATGCTGAATATTTCTTACCAGTCACGAAATCAATGACTTTGCTTCCCAGCCAAGACTTTAACACCTTAACGTACACATTAATTTTTCATGTCAGGTGTTACAAAATACGAAATTTATGGCATGATAAGGAGCTACGTATTTCTTACAACAACTGACACCGTGGAACCCATGGAAAGAGTTTCAGGAGAACCAATCGGGAAATCGTTTGCATGTCAGCAGCGACCAGTAGGACTAGCGATGGAAAGGACTGGTTTTATTCGTACTAGCTTCGTACACTATACAGAACCGACCATGATTTTACCTATTTTGCAAAATTTCAGACTTAACGAGTATAAGCTGGGTATGTTAAATGGTTAAAGTAGTNCCATGGAAAGAGTTTCAGGAGAACCAATCGGGAAATCGTTTGCATGTCAGCAGCGACCAGTAGGACTAGCGATGGAAAGGACTGGTTTAATTCGTGCTAGCTTCGTACACTAAACAGAACCGACCATGATTTTACCTATTTTGCAAAATTTCAGACTTAACGAGTATAAGCTGGGTATGTTAAATGGTTAAAGTAGTTTAACTTGTAAATAAAACCATTACAAAAATCCATCTTAATGGATTACTTCAGCCCAAGGTTTGCATTGGCGAACAGACATTACAGCGTGAAACGTTTTTTGTAAATACTATCTTTAAGGAAATCAAGGACGCAGGAATTTTTTTCACTGTGTAGGTGCGAATTATATTTTCTTTCAATTGAACTTTTTCAGAAAATTACCTCGTTCGTTTTTTCTGTACGTATTACAAGTATTGTCTAATACTACAAAACAAAAGTTGGGCAATAATATTGAGTAGCTAAATATTTTTACCGGACCTTGCAATATTGCTTTGGAAGGGAAAATGGACGCAGCACAAAACAATTCAATTATAATGCACGGGGACACAGCTTTTGATTAATTGGCAATTTGTAAAATGTATTTTAATATATNTAAAACAATTCAATTATAATGCACGGGGACACAGCTTTTGATTAATTGGCAATTTGTAAAATGTATTTTAATATATTCTTTAAAAGTAAAAAAGATTAAATTCTGGTGCTCTGACTAAAACAAATATTATCTCGTTTACACGAAATTCTTTCTTCGTATTGATACATCAGACGTCTGAGGGGCGTATCTGAGTTCGTGAGGGATGGCGGTAACAATAAAAATAAAATAACTAAATTTGATTATAATTTATTCACACAGATATTACTTACAGCATTAAATTATCTGTATCCACTATTACTCTTTTTATTTACATGTGAGCGCAGTATTTAATGTCTATCTGAACTTTAATTAACGTCCTTCTTAATTTTCTCCGTTCGGTTATAGTCAATTAACTCATACTTATTATTAACACGCGCTCAGTTCATCTGTTGCCAACATTTGTAATGCCTTTCACTCATGCATCTAGTTTAACAGTCCAGCTTGCCAACCGCACTCTTCTCTGCTTGATACTCACAGTCACAGATTTCCCTTCCGCTGGTCTCTTCCCTCGCTGGTCGTATTATATCACTAGGAACTCAACCACTCATTCACTCATCAACTAACTACTCAACTCGCGGCCCGGAGGCCTGACGCAATATTTATACCGTTCGCCCTGACCTTCTGGAAGGTTCAATGTACCCCAAGTCGCACTGAGAGAACAAGGTCAGTAATCCAGAGCATTTTTCAGATAACGGCAGAAATCAATACAACTAGGGTCAGCTGCATGCGCCGAAAAAGGGATTATTTTGTTGGCTCACTTTTTGTTACAGATACGCGGCCACGGGCCTGTCGCTCGCGTGTTCATTAAAAACAATCCTTTGCCTCGCTGCCGCCGCTATCATATAACGACTCTCTGCCCTCCTCTTCCCTTGCTCGTGTGGGTCGGGCCAACGTCAGCGGCGGGGACGAGCGACACATAACAAAATAAAAACAGTACTAGACGTGGCAAAATACTTAATACATATCTGGAACGTCACAAGGNACGAGCGACACATAACAAAATAAAAACAGTACTAGACGTGGAAAAATACTTAATACATATCTGGAACGTCACAAGGCTTCTTTCAGGGTAAAATATTTACATGCTGTTACATCTGACAGCTAGAAAACAGTTAAATTGTTTGCATCACGTTATTATATTCCTTGTGGTTCATGGACTAATCCCGACTCCAACTCTTCCGTCCCAGAAATTACTGCATCAACGCTTAGATGAAATGAAAACGACAGTCAACAATGGGTTGTTCCATGATTTTAGTGCAATTTTTAATATGCTGTATTTTATTATCAGAATGTTCATTTAAACAATAAAAAATTTAATACTGATAGGTCAATAATTTCTTTAGAATACATTCATAAATAGTTATATTTTCTGCAATAAATTATTACAAAATGACTTTGTATTTCAAACATATCGGACGAAACATGGACAAAAATTCACAGTTTATAAAATAAATGTTACAAATGATGACAGCAAAAAAAATATTCCTAGGAAAAATTCGAAATCAGATCGGTCTTAGAATTTGAGTAGAATGACAAACGTGTAATGTTCAGTTAGTTGAACATGATTTTCTGAAACTGCTATAAAATACTTGTGACTTTTTTTTTACACGAAAATTTGCTTCGGACACTACAACATGTTAACATGTTGCATGGCTTCAGTACACATTCATCATTATATGAGTGCACATCATAATGAAACTACCATTCAAACTTCGAGAATCATACCCAGCTACTTATTAGATATTTACGGAAGTATCAAAATTGCAGTGTTGGGCAAGGTTTTATTTAATTGCTTCCAAACCTAACAAAAAGGTTTTCTTTAATATTTTGGCGCTATGTAATTAGTAATACTATACATTACATAGCAACTTTCCAGAACTGAAACGTC